>CAUYQU010033156.1:0-31316 GCA_963574635.1 Cheracebus regulus
ATTCGCATATATGTGGCCAAAGGAACAACTCCATGTTTTCTAAAAGGCCTAGAGAACATGTATCGAGTGCCTCTCCTCTTTCCCTTTGTGTTCGTCATTTTGGCGAATTACTGAAAGATGGCGGTTCCGGCCGAAAGGCGGGTTTCTTATAAAAGCCTTTGCATTCAACTGTAAAAATGGTAACCCTGTTTCGGGCCCCCTCTCTGTGGTAAGAGCTTTCTTCTTTTGCTTATTATTATTACTATTATTTTGAGATGGAGTCTCACTCTGTCACCCGGGCTGGAGTGTAGTGGTGCAATTTTGGCTCACTGCAACCTCTACCTCTGAGGCTCAAGTGATTCTCCTGCCTTAGCCTCCCAAGTAGCTGGGATTATAGGCACACGCCACCAAGGTCAGCTAATTTTTGTATTTTTAGTAGAGACGGGGTTTCACCATGTTGGTCAGGATGGTCTTCTTTTGCTTATTAAATTTCCGCTCCAACCTCACCCTTGGTGAACGTGCTCCTTAACTGTTATGGTTGTGCGACAAAGAACTCAGAGTGACACCTCAAACGAGAGACTGCTACATTGTGGTGCATTGGGGAGACATAATGGTAATGAACTGGAGAGAACTTAGCAAGCCCTATTTGTTCAAACTCTTCTTTTTCCCAGTATCTTCAGAAATGAGGATGTTCCTATTCTGGGTAGAGGGAGGACACCTCTCACACGAAGGTCATAAGACCTACTTGAGGGGACAGTCAGGAAATCCTTCCTAGGTTTTATGATCTGTTTCAGGGGAGTAGGGCATTGTGGGGGAGTTAGTGAGAGTGACCTTCCTGCTTCTGCTGTCTTTGCAAATGCCAGAGTTTCACATTTTGGGATGGCATGTCCTGAGTTTTTAACCCAAAGTTAAAAAAAGAAAATATTGAGCAACTTAATTAGATAACGCAAAATACTGAAGAGTGACAAAATATACCATTAAAAATGTTAAAAAGAAAACAAACAAACAAAATGTTAAAATGCTACAGTTTTGCTGGGTGGAGTGGCTCGAACCTGTAATCCCAGCACTTTGAGAGGTTGAGGCAAGAGGATCTCTTGAGTCCAGGAGCTCAAGACCAGCCTGGACAACACAGTGAGACCCCATCTCTACAGCCCGCCGCCATCCCACCCTCCAACACACACAAACAACAGTCAGAAAATATTTGCAATGTGTAAGAAAAAATAAGAAAATACGTATACTTGAGCTAATTAAATGATGATAGAGATGATGGTTTTTAATCATGGAGAACCTCATTGAGGGTTTGACTGTCATCTATCTCAATATCATAATTTTTCTCATACCTAATGACGTAATTTGAACATGTTTTCATATTATTGAGTATGTTTCTTGAACGTAGTTCTTAATGGCCCTACAGAAATGCACTATGCCGAGTGTGGTGTTGAATGCTGGGGTCACCTTGGTGGAACTTCCCTGGAGGAGAGTGAGCTGGGTGCTTTCATCAGTGACCCTCTTCCATCCTTTACCAGTCAGTGACGCAAGCTCTTGTCAGTCAACAATGGACAATCATTTATAAAGTGGTCCCAAAGGATTAGCTTGCATGGGTTACCTGAGTCTCCTGTTCTAGAACTGACTCAATTTCCTCAAATCCTTTTCTCCTCCTCCTCCTCCTCCTTCTCCACTTCTTTCTTCTCCTCCTTTCCTTTCCCCTTTTTAAGCTAAAGATGCAAAAGAGAGGCGGGAGGAAGACATGTGGTAGTATAAAACCAGTAAATGTGTGAAAACTCCATGACTAATTTTCTCAAATTATAAGCAGCTTTCTCAATGAATATATATCTATCTGTATCTATATCTATATGTAGAGATAGATATAAAATCCCTTGTGTCAATAGATATTTTTATAAAATCACCGGAAACTGGGTTTGACTTGAAGTTAAATGTAATACTCCCTTTCTGATACCCTTAAATAATACTTTAATTCACAGAGAATGCCAGATAAAAATTGTTTTAATAATAGTTTCTTATTTATAGATTTTGAAAAAGTTTTCTTCCTATTAAAGGAAGCATCTTGCAACTTATTTAACAATTTAAATGAATTAAAGTACTTTGAGAAGTTCATGATTCAAATGATTCCTTCAAATAGAATGTTAAAACTTTTACATTTGTAATATGATAAGTGAAAAACAATGAAATTGCTATAGGAAAATCAAAACATTCTAAAATGCAATATTTGAATGTTTTCATAAGTTTATGACATAATAATAAGTTCTGATTAAGAAGTAGAAAGCGACTGGGTGTGGTGGCCCATGTCTGTAATCCCAGCACTTTGGGAGGCTGAGGAGGGTGGATCACGAGGTCAGGAGTTCGAGACCAGCTTGGCCAATATGGTGAAACCCCGTCTCTACTAAAAATACAAAAATTACCTGGGATTGGTGGTGTGTGCCTGTAATCCCAGCTGCTTGGGAGGCTGAGGCAGGAGAATCGCTTGAACCCAAGAGGCGGAAGTTGCAGTGAGCCGAAATCACGCCCCTGCACTCCAGCCTGGGTGACAGAGTGAGACTCCATCTCAAAAAAAAAAAAGGTAGAAAGCCCATAAAGGTGGAAAGAGGGAAAAAAATCCATTCAAAATCTCACGGTTGTTAATATTCATTGTATTTCTTTTCAGTCATTTTCCAAGCAGAAGTTCTTCTCTTTTATCCTTTGCTGTTATTATATTACATATACAATGTGAATTTTTCATTTTTCATGTGGCATAATATAATGAATTTTTAATAGAATTATCATCCTATGAGAAGGACCTTTCATCGAAAGAATGGACATTTATGATATAGTCCCCGTAACAGTGAGAAAAAACACGAGACTTAAATAGATGTGTTTATAAATGAGTCCCACTTCAAGTCCCAAGCCTTTTTGGAATTTAGGGAAGTTGGATAACATTACTCATTTTAGCTTTCTTCCTAGTAGCAAAGAAAATGGCTTTTGGCAGCTGGGTGAGTGGTATAATGCCAAACACCAGGGGCAATGCCTGACAATTAACTTAGAAAATCTCATCATTTTTGACTGATAAAAATGGAAATGGCTAGTTTCCAATTTATAAATATTTGGTTTATTATTGCATGGCAGATACAAAATAAATTTTGTGAGAAGGTACTATTTATGTCAATGACATCCTCCCAGTGGGTCGGTGAACAGATGTCTTCTGTCTATAGATCAGTGATATTTCTAGCAGACATCCCTTAGGGTACAGGCAGATCTCAGGGTCATTCTACCTATAACCAATTCAAGCACTGAGCTGGAAACTCATGTTTGTTCTTAACCTTGGTCAGGGGAGGACTCATTCACTCCATCATTCATTTCCCTTCAGTGAAGTCTAGCCTCCCTAGAGAAAGCCTGCTGTGAAAGGTGTGGCCCTCTCAAGTATCATTTGCAGACGACTTTATGTAGACACAATAAATAATGCACAGAAAAGAAAATGAATGCAACTGACCTGAAGTATTTATCTATCTCTGGCACCTGAATTCCCCTTCCAGAAGTAGGAACCCTGACTGTATGAAAAATGAAAAGCACACAGCACCACCATTTCAAAGCAAAACCCCCAGTGTGCACAGAACACTGCTTTGGATAAAAGATGGCAGCTGCAGAGCTGGAAGGGTAGTTGGTTGCCATGGTTACCAAGGCTCTGATTCAGCCACCATATGCCACCTGGTGTTCTCAGCCTGAAAAAGCAGGTCCGGGTGTCCTAGATTGGAGATAGAGCTATGGCCATAGTTCTTCTGAATTACTACTGGCCTTGAATGTACAGCAATGTTTGCATTGTTTTATTCATCCATAGAAGATTTGGGAGCTTACACCCTCATGACTTAAGGTAAAGGTTCATTTCAGGAAAGGAAAGAGAATCACTTTTAAAACAATCATTCCAATTTTCCCATGGAAACACTGCTATATGGACATTCATTTTCAAAGATCAATCTTTTGTTCTCTTTGCAGGACAAATTTGTTATCCAAATCTGATAGGTCATACAATATTGCAACAGCAACAAACTCAAAATGCTGGGCACAATGATTGCAGAACATGATATGTCAATTATCAGGCATCTATCATCTTTAGAATATTTATCTCCTTCTAAAAGTGCCGTATGGCAAATAACAGTGGTGTGAACTTATTTTAATGTTGAATTGTGTCCACATTTTTTGCTTATATATAAATTTATATATATTTAAATCTGTATATATGTTACATTGTATAAAATGGCTAAATGGAAAGAAATCTGTTCTGAATTTATAATAAGACAGAGATTGGACACCCATTTGAGACTTCTTGAGAATGTTCACAGTGATTGGGTAGTTATTACACAGTAGTGACTAAATATATGCTATGTTATGATAATGTGATATAAGAATTTTGGACCTATTGTGTTTTGCAAACTTCATGTTTGATTTTTATATTTATGATAAAAATATCAAGTAGGGTTGAATATTGCTGGTGATTCAACTTTAAGATAAACATTTCATGTTATTCTTTTCTCCAATTTCTACAGCTATTAAAAAGCTGGTAACTGACTTTGTATTAATAATCTGAGCTTGCAAAATGTGTTATTTTGATGTCATTTTTACCACTGCTGGGGAAATAATTATCAATGTAATAAATGTTTTTTTTTTTAATTATTGTTATTTTTTTGAGATAGTGTCTTGTCTGTCACCCAGGCTGGAGCACGGTGGTGCAATCTCGTCTCACTGCAACCTCCAACTCCCAGATTCAAGCAATTCGCCTGCCTTAGCCTCCTGAGTAGCTGGGATTAAAGGCGTGTGCCACCACGCCTGACTAATTCAAATAGTTTTAAAAATAAGCAAAAGAATAGCTTTTACTCTTTACAACAGTTCCTGAATATTGTCAGGACTTTTAGTACTGTGCAATTAAAAAAAGAAAGAAGGAAAAAATTAGCTGGGCATGGTGGCATGCACTTGTAGTCCCAGCTACTTGGGGCCTGAGGTAAGAGGATCACTTGAGCCCAGGAAGTCAAGGCTGCAGTGAGCCAAGATCATGTCCCTATACTCCAGCCTGGGTGACAGAGCAAGCCTCTGTCTCGAAAAAAATAAATAAATAAAAAGTTAAAAAAAAAATAAATTGGCCGGGTGCAGTAGCTCACGCCCGCCCGTAATCCCAGCACTTTGAGAGGCCAAGGTGAGCCGATCACCTGTGGTCAGGTGTTCAAGACCAGATGGGCCAACATGTTGAAAACCCATCTCTACTAATAATATAAAACTTAGCCAGGTGTGGTGTTGGGTGCCTGTAATCCCAGCTACTCTGGAGGCTGAGGCAGGAAAATCACTTGAACCTGGGAGGCAGAAGTTTCAGTGAGCTGAGATCACACCATAGCACTCCAGCCTGGGCGACAAGAGTGAAACTCTGTCTCAAAAAAATAAACAAATAAAATACATAAAATAAATAAATAAATTTGCTCTAGAGATTGCTATAACATTTCGGTGTCATTTTTAATTTTGGGGTTCTTCAAAACAGCCTCATTATTCTAATTAACACACTTTATGATAAATTGTAAATATTATAAATTTGAATTTATAATATGCATTATGTCAATTGAGAATAGGTTTTTTTTTTTTTCTTACTGGGGTCCCAAATACAGTTTCTTTTCTTTCAAAATGGGTTCTGTTGCTATAAAGTCTGAAAATCACTAGACTTGATAATGTCAGGGACTTAGTCAAATAACTTTTTTATTTTTATCTTTTGTTGAGATAAGTTCTCGCTGTGTTGCCCAGGGTGGCCTCAAAGTCCTGTGCTCAAGGCACCCTTCAAAAAGTAAATACCTTTTTGAAGATAATTGACCCAGTCTCAGTAGACAAATCAGTGCAGGGAATGTCTAGTCTCCCTCTGTCCAGGTGGAAATACCATTAGCTGCTAATACAGACATACAGAATTCACAGAATATGTAGGAGCTAGAATGAGCTGGCATAGGTAAAGAAACTTAATTCTACAAGAACAAAATCCTGGGATAGGCCAGGATCCCTTGAAGCCTTGAGATGAGGATGTTGATTGGCAAGAGAAATCATGTGTGCTGGTGGAAGCAGCTTCAAGTGCAGCCTCGTTCTCCTGGAGAAAGCCCTGCTTTGATTCTTGCACACTTGATTTTCTTTTCTGTTTCTTCATTCCTGAATGCATCAGAGGGACCATGACCTCCTCTGTTTGATTTTTAATGTTTGTTTTGTTTGCTTGGTGATCTCTTGAATACACTTGTAGTTTTGTTCTCCTGACCGAACCACTTGACATTTGGCCCTCGGCTCTTTAATGATTAACTCACCCGTGATTACCAAAAATCACGAGTGAGTTAATCATTACCAAAAAATACGATTATACCTACTACCTGAACCACAGCTGTTCCTCTTTTCACATGTCTACCATTTATTGAGCCTCTACTCTGAAGGTAGTACTATGCTAGCTGCTTTGCTCTAATTTTCCCAGTTTTTACAGAAACTCTTTGAGGTAGATATGATTTTGATTTTACCAGGGGGAAAGCTGAAGCTCAGAGACAGAGAGGTAAATTAAGTAGCGCTAAAGGTCACGTGGTTGATGAACTTTAGAACAGATTCAAGTCCAAGTTGGCCTGTGTAAAAGACTCCAAATTTTCTTTTCTTTTCTTTTTTTTAAGTTTGTTCCAGCAAGCAACATTTTGTTTTCTCTTTCTGCCCACTGGACTGGTCTGCATAGGTGCCAGCTGCATTCTGGCATAGGTTGCTTCCAGAATCTACCCAAGCTCTGAATACTATCCTGTTTTAAGATGGAGTGTTTTTAGCCTGAAAATAACCAGAGACCCTGTTATAAAAATTTGCATTTACAGCTTTTAAATAGAATGGCTGTGTGTGTGTGTGTGTGTGTGTGTGTGTGTGTGTGTGTGTGTTTATATGTATGTATAACCAATGTCTAGTGGAATTTCAATACATGTAGGATAATTCTTTATAGCATGGTTTCAAATCATTTCATTTGGGGAGATGAGAAAGAGTGAGTGCCCACTATATTTAGTAACTGCAGGCCCTGTGATGACAGAGCAAACATGACAATATTAAACTGCATTCCAAGGAATACTTTAGAATTTGTGGTGCATGTACAGTGGTGCACTCAACTTTTTTCACTTATTATACTATATGCACCTTTTCCATGTTTTAATCTTTATAGATTTTTTTTTTTTTTTTTTTTTTTTGAGATAGGGTCTAACTCTGTTGCCCAGGCTGGGGTGCAGTTCATTGCAGCCTGCACCTCCTGGGCTCAAACAAGCCTTCCACCCCAGCCTCCTGAGTAGCTGGGAATACAGGTGCACACTACCACACCTGGCAGATTTTTAGTAGAGACAGGGTTTTGCCATGTTGGCCAGGCTAGTCTCTAACTCCTGGCCTCAAGTGATCTACTTACCTCAATTTCCCAAAGTCCTGGGATTACAATTGTGAACCACCGTGCCTGGCCTTAATCTTTGTAGTTATAATTTCTAATTGTAATCAGATAATTTCTGTTTCACTGAGATGATTTATCATAATTGATCTTTTTTTTCCTTGAGCATTGAACAGTGTCCTAAGGTGTTATCTGCCTTCTCTCCCATGAACATTTAAACTAAATGGATAATAAGATTTTTTAAATGCCAACTTCATCAAGATATAATTCATATGCTTTATAATTCACCCATTTAAGGTGTACAATTCAATGATTTTTAGTTACATGGAGTTGTGCGACCATTATCATTATACATTTTAGAACATTTTAATCACTTCCCAAATAAATCTCATACTAATTAGCAGTCACTCCCCATTTCCCTGAATCTCTCTACACTAGGCTACCATGAATCTATTTTCTGTCTTTATGGGTTTGCCTATTCTAAATATTTCATGTTAATGGAATCATCCAATGTGTAGTCTTTGTGACTGGTGTCTTAGCATAATGTTTTCAAGGTTCATCTATATTGCAATGTGTACCCAACTTCATTCCTTTTTATGGCTAATTAATATTTTATTGTATGACTATACCATATTTTATTTATCCATTCATCCATATAGGGACACTTGGGTTGTGTTATGGTCACTGTGCACCTGTTCTTCCATTCACACACAGGCAGCAAAGCATGTAGTTGTGTTGCTTCTTTGTCTATGGGTGATGAACCCACCAACATTCCACAGGAGTGAATAATTGAAATAGGGACTTAGTAAAGATGAATGCAGAAAAAAAACCATTAATGAAAATGCTAGAAGTGAAATTTGAGTTCAACATAAATGGAATTATAGATAAAACTATTGACAGAATGTTGAATTCAAGAGACACTACACAGGCAGTCAGAGGCATTTGGTGAAGGTGACTTTACTGACATAAATGAGAAAAAATATTTGTGAGGAAAAGGATGAAGATGTTCCAGAGGAAGTGACAGCTGCAGAAACCTTTGCATTAAAGGAACTCTCAGAGATATTTTATGACCTTGAAAGCACAAAGGGTAAAATGTTGGTATCCGGTTCCAACTTAGGAAAGAGTATGACAAGCCATAAATTATATGAGAAAAAGGCAAAAACCTTTCAGACTATTTTGATATGTTTTTTACAAAGAAATAAAATAGTTTAATTTTCAATGTTTCTAAAATTTTATAGTATGCTAAATAAATATTAGTTGTACTTTTTTCCCATTTCACTATACATTTATAATCAAGAGTAAGAAAGTTTTCAATGTTTTGACAACAGTTTAAGCATCACAGACAATTGTAACTTTCCCCATTGATTATTGTGACTATTTTGCATGGTTTTAGTTTGCACAGTTTTTTTTTTGCAGTCCCACACTACCATGCAAAGGGATGATTACCTGTAGTTGATATAATATTGTTTACTGGTATAAATTTATGTACATTTATCTTATTTAACATAATATAATTTAAAAAATGTGTGTGTGTGTGTGTGTAGAGGTGGGATCTCACTATGTTGTCAGAGCTAGTCTCAAACTCTTGACCTCAAGAGATCCTCCTCTCTTGGCCTCCCAAAGTGCTGGGGTTACAAGCATGAGCCACTGTGCCTAGTCAATTTAAAATTATTAGCCTTTTTCTTATCAAAGTTTAAGCTCCTGTGTTGTGCCTGTCCCATAGAATCTGCTTTAATTTTATATATATAATTTTTTCCCTGAATACCTCTTTTCATTATATTTGTTTATATTTGCTTCTGGATATAGCTTTGACCTTAAACATCAGTAAAGTAAATTTTCTTTTTTTTTTTTAAGAGACGAGATTTCACCATGTTGGACAGGCTGGTCTTGAACTCCTGACCTTGTGATCTGCCTGCCTCGGCCTCCCAAAGTGCTGGGATTACAGGCGTGAGCCACTGTGCCAGGCCTAGTAAAGTAAATTTTTAACATTTTTCCAATTTTTAAACAACAGTGTAAACATTCTGCTCACTGTGTATGTATGTAAAATAAAATAAAAATAGTTTGAATCTAAATTTCCTTTTTTCCCTTACTACACTTGTCAACTAAAGAAAAATCAGACTTTTGAAGAATTAAAGTTATCATTTTATTCAGAGTTACTGAGCATTGCAACCTGGGAGAGTCTTTCAGAGTTTCTGTTAGACTGTCAAAGCCATATTTTAGTCTGCAGCTTATATATCAAGTGATAGAGGTTCTGTATGCGTTCACAAGTGAAGTTAAATGTGCTCAGACGTTACATTAGAGCAACATCTCATCAAAGTTTGGGTGCAAGAGTACATCTGGTTATAGATGACTGAGGCATAATCATTAATCCTGTCAGATGTTATCTACGTACAGGAAAATGCAAGTGCTAGGATTGTTGAGCTTATCTTTTCTAAAAATACAGTGATTCAGGCAAGAGATGTGGGAACCTATGCTCTGTCCTGCTTATCGTCTTCAAGGTATTCTTCTGGAGGGCAGCACACAGCCATGGAGTTGGGGGTTTGTGAAGTTTTGCGGACAGGCAGGATGAGCAAACATGGGCTGACTTCTCAGCAAGGGCTATGTGGCTGGCCAGGGGCAGACATTTCCGTGGTTAGCTTCAATTGTTTGGCCTTTTGTTTTTACATTTAGACCTTTAATTCGTCTGAAACTATTTTTGTATCTGCTGTACAATATAGTCATAACTTTATTTTTTATTTTATTTTATTTTGAGACATAGTCTCACTCTGTTGCCTAGGCTGGAGTGCAGTGGCATGATCTCAGCTCACTGCAATCTTTGCCTCCCAGGTTCAAGTGATCCTCCTGCCTCAGCCTCCCAAGGAGCTGGGATTACAGGCACACACCACCATGCCTGGCTAATGTTTTGTATTTTTAATAGAGACGGGGTTTCACCAAGTTACTGAGGCTGGTCTCAAACTCCTGACCTCAGGGGATCCACCTGCCTTGGCCTCCCAAAGTGCTGGGATTACAGGTGGAAGCCACCACGCCTGGCCTACTTTATATATTTTTAAAAATGGAGAGCCAGTTGTCCCAGTGCCATTTTCATTAAAGGGGCCATTCTTTCCTCACTGACTGTAAATGCTCCAAATATCATACATTTCTCTACCATTTGCACATGGGTCTATTTCCAAATCTGGAAGGAAAACAGTGACCAATCACCTATCACTGTCTGATAATTAAAAATTCAAGATACTCAGATTAAAAAAAACTATTATATATAAAAAAGCAATTTAGAATGAGCCGTAGCTACAAGGTGAATAGTAAAAGATCAATAACTTTTCTTTATAATAGCATCCTCGTTAGAAATAGAAATTTAAAAAATTTACAGCAGCAACAAATCTATAAATTACTCAAGGCTAAATTCAGCAAGAAAGGCAGAACACTTGCATGAAGAAAATTTGCAATTTTGCTGAAGGACATAAAACAAGAGCTGAACACAGATACACACCATGTTTCTAGATGGAAAGATTTAGTATAATAAAGCGGTTAACATTTCTCAAAATAATGTATACATTTTATGCAATTCCAAAGAGAATCCCCATGCAGCATTTGGGAGGGGATCTTGAAAAGTTTCCATTTTCATCTGAAGGGAATAAAAAAGTGATAATTATACAAACAAAGTTTTGAAAAGGAATAATAGTGAGGGAGGACCTAACAGATACTAAACTGTATTTTAAAGCAACACTAATTAGCATTTTTGGTAGAGGAACATGTCAAATATATCAGAGGAATCAAAAGAACCCAGAAATAGACCCATGTACAAACAGGAGTGGAAATGTATGATAAACGGGCCTTTACAATCAGTGAAGAAAGGATGGCCCTTGAGTAAAAATGGTATTGGGGCCAGGCACGGTAGCTCACGCCTGTAATCCCAGCACTTTGGGAGAGCAAGGTGGGTGCATCGCTTGAGGTCAGGAGTTTGAGACCAGCCAGGCCAACATGGCAAAACCCCGTCTCTACTAAAAATACAAAAATTATCTGGACATGGTGATGCTTACCTGTAATCCCATCTACTTCGAAGGCTGAGGCAGGAGAATCACATGAACCTGGGAAGCAGAGGTTGCTGTGAGCTGAGATGGCACCACTACACTCCAGCTTCGGCAAAAAGAGTGAAACTCTCAAAAGAAAAAAAAATGAGGCTGGGTGCGGTCGCTCACACCTATAATCACAGCACTTTGGGAGGCCAAGGTGGGTGGATCGCAAGGTCAAGAGATCAAGACCATCCTGGTCAACATGGTGAAACCCTGTCTCTACTAAAAATACAAAAATTAGCTGGGCCTGGTGGCACGTGCCTGTAGTCCCAGCTACTCGGGAGGCTGAGGCAGGAGAATTGCTTGAACCCAGGAGGCAGAGGTTGTGGTGAGCTGAGATCGTGCCATTGCACTCCAGCCTGGGTAACAAGAGCGAAACTCTGTTTCAAAAAAGAAAGAAAAAAGAAAAAAAATGCATCAGGACAACTGGATTTCCATTTAAAAAATATAAATTTATGACTGTATTGCACAGCAGATGCAAAAATATTTTCAGATGAATTAAGGGTCTAAATTTAAAAACAAAAAGCCAAACAAACAATTATAACTAATCAGAAAAAATAGATGTGATATATATAATTTTAGAATAGCATAGAAAAGTCAGAATGTCTAAAGAAAACCTCTGACCGATCTGACGAGATAATATTCCATTATGTATATATATTTCTTAGTTGGACTTCATGTACAGAGGGCTGAGTTCATCATATGCCTTAGTTTATGTCACATTATTATTATTATTTTGGTATTTTTGGCATTTTAATATTATTTTTAGAGACAGGGTTTCACTTGTTACCCAGGCTGGAGTGCACTGGTACGATCATATCTCACTGCAGCCTTGAACTCTTGGTTTCAGGGGATCCTCCCACCTCAGCCTCCTGAGTCACTGGGACTACAGGCATGTGCCAGCACACCCAGTTCTTTAAAAAAAAATTTTTTTTGAGATGAGTTCTCACTATATTTCCCAGGCTCGTCTTGAGCTCCTGGCCTCAAGTGATCCTCTTGCCTCAGCTTCCCAAAAGAGCTGGGATTACAGGTGGAATTACTTTTGGGCTAAACAAATATTTTTGTGATCCCATGTGTCTCCACTATTGACTTATTAGCAATACTTCTGTTTTGAAACAAATGACCGTGCTAGGTACAATGGCTTACACCGGTAAGCTTAGCTCTTTGGGAGGTCAAAGCAGGAGGATGGCTTAAGCCCAGGAGTTTGAGACCAGCCTGGGATATATAGACCTCATGTTTACAAAAAAAAAAAAAAAAATTAACTGGGTGTGTTGGAATGCGCCTGTAGTCCCAGCTACTCAGGAGGTGAGGTGAGAGGATTGTTTGAGTTCGGAGGTCAAGGCTGCAGTGAGTTGTGATCATGCCACTGCGCTAAAGATTGCTCTGGAGTTTCCCTTGTGCATATTTAACTTAAAATAGGCTATCAGCAAGCACCTTCACATTCAGTGTTAAAACATCTTATTACAGTACACTTCTACTTCTCCATTTGGAAAGCAAGTTGGCAGCTAATAAAGGGGTCAGCCTGGACATTCTGTCCTTGAGAAGGCTGACCTCTAGTCAGGATTTCATTGGTTTGTGGCTTCTCCCGATGGCTTTGGGAATTTTCCTTGTGGTGTGCATGCCATGCGGTCTCTAGTGTAACGTCTGTCAGATCCTTCTGTGGGCACCTCGTCCTTAGCTGGGCCAGGGTTGTGCCACGTTCCTCATAGGAATATCTCAACTCCTTCATTTTGGTCAAACAAGCTCTAAGTGGAACAGGTTTGGCCATGAGGGGTCAGTCTGTCTTTTTTTTTTTTTTGAGATAGAGTCTCACTCTATCTCCCAGGCTGGAGTACAGTGGCACGATCTCAGCATACTGCAACCTCCATCTCCCAGGTTCAAGCGATTCTCCTGCCTCAGCCTCCCGAGTGACTGGGACTACAGGCGCATGCCGCCACGCCGGCTAATTTTTGTATTCTTAGTAGAGACCGGGTTTTGCCATGTTGGCCAGGCTGGTCTCAAACTCCTGACCTCAGGTGATCCTCCTGCTTTGGCCAAAGTGCTGACATTACAGGCGTGAGCCACTGCACCCGGCCGAGTCTCTTCTTGACATAGTCCTGACACAGTTTTATCAATTGTCAATTTAGGATAACAAAATGGTTGTCTGTAGCAACATGTTAGCACCTGTCTTTTAGGCAATGGAGGAGGAAGCAAATATTGTGAGAAACATTGGGAACTTAAGGCTTAACAATGAGAGTCGTTTCCCCAAGTTTAGTTCTATAAGCTGCTTTGTGTGCGCACACGTGTGTATCTTAACTGAGTATTTTAACTGTTATTTGGTTGATCAGAGGTAAATTATGGGTCATACATTCTGGTTTTGAAACATCTCACCAGAGTAGAATCTTTGTTAGAAACCAGTGTATTCCAGCATCTTAGCTCCCTTTTGATAACTTTGACATCAGGCTTCATTTTAAATACTTCAGAAGTCTAGAAAACAAATTCAACAGTTGGGAATGGATAGTGGTTCAGATGTCAGAAGGATCAGCATGAAAGGCAAAATGTAAAAAAAAGAAGATGCAATGAATAGTGAGACCTGAGTTCCAGTGTAAATCCTTTAACCTGATCATAAATCTTGATTCAAAGACCTTGGCAGGACTTTGTCTACACTGGGTGGCATCTTGAGTCACAGGATCTTAAATCACAGAATGCACAGGAGGTTGTCTGCGTTGGCAGTGGTCTGTTTCTGGGGCTTTTAAATGGGTTCCAGGGTCAGATTTCCAGCAAGTTTGTAAGTCAAAGTTAAATAATTTTTTTAAAAATTATTTTTCTTCCAGAGTATCCTCTTGGTAGACACAAAGTTGTAGAATCTTAAGTTCTTCTCCTCTTCCTCCTCCTGGCTTTCCCCTTCCTCCCCCTTCTCTTCTTCTTATAAAATATATATAACATGAAAATTATTTATTTTTTGAGCTGGAGTCTTGCTCTGTCACCAGGGTAGAGTACGGTGGTGTAATCCCGGCTCACTGCAACCTCCGCCTCCCAGGTTCAAGTGATCCTCCAGCCTTAGCCTCTCAAGTGGCTGGGACTAGGCAGGCGCCACCACACCCAGCTAATTTTTGCATTTTTAGTAGAGGCAGGGTTTCACCATGTTGACCAGGATGGTCTCGATCCCTTGACCTCATGATCCACCTGCCTTGGCTTCTCAAAGTGCTGGGATTGTAGGTGTGAGCCACCGTGCCCAGCCAAAATGTATTGTTTTAACCATTTTTCAGTGTATATTCAGTGGCATTAAGTACATTCACATTGTTTGCAACCATATCATCATTCATTTCTAGAACTTTTTCATCTTCCCCAATTGAAACTCCATACCCACTGAACAATAACTCTCATTCCTTCTTTCCTCCAGCCCTTGGCAACCAGCCTTCTACTTCTTGTTTCTATGAATTTGACTGTCGTAGGAACCTTCAATCAGTAGAATCCTTTAGTGTTTGCCTTTTTGGGACTGGTTTATTTCACTTACCGTAATGTCTTCAAGGTACATCCAGATTGAAGTCTTCTCATATATAATTAAGTATACGTGAGTTAAATAATATGATATCCAGTGAGGTCAGAAATGTACAAAGCAGAATCTTTCAGTACAAATCTCAAGCCAAATCTTCAGGGAATTTTAGTAACAATTTCATATAGAGAGGGTTTATAGAGATTTTTGGGGTAAAGATCCCCTTATCATTCAGGCTAGTGGTAACACTTTAAGCCAAGGAGATTTAAGTTCCTTTAGAGGCTGGGCGGTACTGACTTTAAAATATCATTAGCTTGCCTTTTTCTTAGAGCTTTGAGGATGATGTGGACAAAATGTTTCAAATTAATGTGAGTACTTTGCATACATTTAAAAAAAATTTGCTGGAAAAGTGAGCTTTCATTGTTATTGATGATTGAAGATATTTCCAGACAGGAAAACAACCTCTATGTTTTTCTACCAGCCTGTTAGTCTTTGGCAAGGGATTGTTTCAGTTTGGCCAGAATATTTTAAAAAATAATTATTAAGGCTGGGAGTGGTAACTCATGTCTGTAATCCCAGTACTTTCAGAGATGGAGGTGGGAGAATCTCTGAGGACAGGAGTTTTGAGACCAGCCTGACCAACATGGCAAAACCCGACCTCTACTAAAAAAAACAAAAATTAGCCGGGCATAATGGCACACACCTGTAGTCCCAGCTACTTGGAAGGCTGAGGCAGAAGCATCGCTTAAACCTGAAAAGTGGAGGTTGCAGTGAGCCGAGACAGTGCCACTGCCCTCCAGCCTGGGTGACAGAGTGACAGTGTCTAAAAGAAACAAGAAAATACCAAGAGCAGATACATATTGAGTGCTTACATCCATCATCTCACTTAGTCCTCTCAAGAGCTCTATGAAGTATTAGACACTGCACCTGGCCCATTCTGTAATTTTTGTAAAAATATGAGAGAAGGATAAATTAAAATGATGTTTAGTGGCCAATGTTTTATATCTTTATCTTGCATAAAAATTTTCCAGGGGCAGGGTACAGTGGCTCATGCCTGTAATCTCAGCACTTTGGGAGGCCAAGGTGGATGGATCACTTGAGGCCAGGAGTTCAAGACCAGCCTAGCCAACATGGTGAAACCCCATCTCTACTAAAATACAAAAATTAGCTGGGTGTGGTGGTGCAGGCCTATAGTCGCATCTATTCTGGAGGCTGAGGCAGGAGAATTGCTTGAACCCAGAAGGCGGAGGTTACAGTGAGCTGAGATCATGCCACTGCACTCCAGCCTGGGCAGCCGCGAGACTCTGTCTGAAAAAGAAATTTCGGGTATATGAAGATAATTCACAATTAACTCAATTTAATGTCTGCTTAAGGTCTTAAAACTAAGGACTTGGAAATTTCAATCTATGCTGGCACATTAAATCTGCATGATTTAAAGCCTTGTAATAATCCCTTTTATAAAGAATTATGTATTATAATTTAATTTAGTTTGATACATAATTTTAATATTTTATAATATCATCTGAAATAGCTTATTTGATGAGCAAAATCAGTAAAGGAAATTCATAAAACTCAAATTAATTAAGCTTTGTATTAGAAAATAAGCTCAAGATTGGTTAAAATAAGAAATTATGGTAAATAATTTTATACTGGTAAAATCTGAGAAAAGACAGCTATTTCTAAGCCAAAAGTGTTAAGCAAGTTTAATTTAGTCAAGGAATCCTCTTTATTAGGATTATTATCTAAAACTTTTCCCATTAGAAGTATATATTAGTTATTACAATTTTTAAGTTGTTTAAAGACAATTTTTGGTTAGTTGCAATGCTTCATACCTGTAATCCCAGCATTTTGGGAGGCTGAGGCAGGAGAATTGCTTGAGGCCAGGAGTTTGAGGCCAGTCTGGGCAACATAGTGAGAACCCATCTCTATTAAAAAATTGTTGTTGTTATCACATTTCCTGGTAACCAAGGCCATCGGTTAAATTCATAACTAAACTTTTTTTTTTTCAGGTGGAGTTTCGCCCAGGCTGGAGTGTAATGGCATGATCTTGGCTTACCTCCGCCTCCCAGGTTCAAGTGATTTTCCTGCCTCAGCCTCCCAAATACCTGGGATTACAGGTGTGTGTCACCCACACCCGGCTAATTTTGTATTTTTAGTGGAGATAGGGTTTCTCCGTGTTGGGCTGGTCTCAAACTCTTGACCTCAGGTGATCTGTCCCACTCAGCCTCCCAAAGTGTTGGGATTGCAGGCGTGAGCCACCACGCCCAGCCTCTGCTAAATTTCTTAAAAACATTTTTTTCTGTTACCACTTTTGTTGTAACTGAGTGAGTTGTAAGGAAAGCGCCATGCACTGAGGTTGAATCAGGAGTTCTTTATTGCCAGTGACTGAGAGTCAGCTCACGCTCAAAAATCTCTCAGACCCGAAGAAGGGGTTTGATTCCTTTTTATATCTTGCTTAAGAGAGGGGAGGGGGAGCCTAGCTGAAGCAGAATTTACAGAAGCAGAACTTACAGAAGCAGAACAAGCAAGTTAGATAAGGAGGCTGGTACCTAGGAGGCAGGAGGTTCCCATGATTGTTGATTACTAAGGAGGGTATACACAAGTGGTTCCCATGATTGCTGGTTACCAAGGAGGGTATTCAGTATTTGCTATACAATCAATCAAGGGGGTGTTCACAATAGCAAGTGGGCTTGCCAAGCAGGATACGGTTACAATGGTTATATGCCTCTATAGTTCTAAGCACAGCATGACCCAGCACAGTAGCATGACCCAGGTGTGCACTCAAAGGAGAAATGGTGGGAGGGGTGAGACAGAGGTTAAGGTGGAGTCTGTCTGGCTCTCAGGAAGATGGAGTCTGTCAGGCTAACACAGGGTTAGCACAACCTTAGCAAGATTTTTTTTAGAGATAATACCTTTAAAGTACAAAAAGAAAAAGCTCTAGAAATCTTTGAGTTCCTCTTCATATTTATATTAACATTTGACATATTAATACCATGTCTATTGGATAATTGGAATAAACATTTGCTTCATTAAATTTTAAAAAATCTTACAATCTGGTTTGTTAATTTTCCTAGAGTAGATAAGGTATATATATATGTTTGCTTAAAATACTATAAAATGGAAACTTTTACCAATTCTTGTGTAAGCTGGAGTTGCAATGGCAATGAAGCAGAGACTAATGTGGAAGCAGAGATGTCAGGATCTATGAAGACTATTGATCAGTTAAAGTAGGTGTCTCCAGCCGGGGATTGGCTCATGCCTGTAATCCCAGCACTTTGGAAGGCTGAGGTGGGTGGATCACCAGGTCAAGAGATGGAGACCATCCTGGTCAACATGGTAAAACCCTGTCTCTACTAAAAATACAAAATTAGCCGGGCATGGTGGCGTGCACCTGCAATCCCAGCTACTCAGGAGGCTGAGGCAGGAGAATCACTTGAACCCGGGAGGTGGAGGTTGTAATGAACTGAGATTGCACCACTGTGCTGCAGCCTGGAGACAGAGCGAGACTCTGTCTCAAAAAAAAAAAAAAAAAAAAGTAGGGATTCCCCAACCCTGGGGCACAGACAAGTGTTGGTTAGGAGCTGGGCTGCCGAGTAGGAGTGAAGCTCCTGTATTTACAGCTGTTCCCGATTGCTCCCACCACCGCCTGAACTCCGCCTCTTGTCAGATCAGCGGTAGCTTTAGATTCTGCTAGGAGCACGAGCCCTATTGTGAACTGCGCATTCAAGGGATCTCCATTGCATGCTCCTTATGAGAATCTAATGCCTAAGGATCTGTCACTGTCTCCTATCACCCCTGGAAGAAACTGTCCAGTTGTAGGAACACAAGCTCAGGACTCCCACTGATTCTACATTGTGGTAAGTTGTGTGATTATTTCACTATATATTACAACGTAATACTAATAGAAATAAAGCGCACAATAAATGTAATGTGCTTGAATCATCCTGAAACCATCCCCAATGCCCCCCTCCCCCAGACCCCGCTTTATCCCTGTCCATGGAAACACTGTCTTCTAAGAAACCAGTCCCTGGTACCAAAGAGGTTCCCCACTGTTGAATTAAGGAAACAAAGATGGTTGATGTGGTGGCTCACGCCTGTAATCCCAGCACTTTGGGAGGCTGAAGTAAGCAGATCACCTGAATTCAAGACTAGCCTGGCCAACATGGTGAAACTCCGTCTCTACAAAAAATACAAAAATTAGCTGGGCATGGTGGTGGGCACCTGTTATCCCAGCTACTTGGGAGGCTGAGGCAGGAGAATGGCTTGAACCTGGGAGGCGAGATTGCAGTGAGCCAAGATTGCAGTGAGCTGACATCGCACCACTGCACTCCAGCCTGGGAGCCAAAGCGAGTCTCAAAAAAAGAAAAAAGAAAAGAAAAAAGAAAAAGAAAACAAGAAAGATATAATTATGCACCACTAGGACCCTTGAGGGAATCATTATTAAAATCAAAGTAATTTTATTATTTCCTTCTAAATATAGCTGCATAATCTCTCTCTCTTTTTCAGTTTCCATGTCTTTTATAATAAGACAGTCTCCTGTGTTTACTCACTTGTGTAGGGCAACACTAAAAGAAAACGGCCCAGATGATTGCAATGTGAATAATGGCATGCTGTGTTACTGGGGAGCTACCGCTGTGCTTCTGCTTAGCCATGTTACAGCTCCTCAGCTGTTACCCCGTTAGGTAACAGAAAGACTCAAACCTCATGAGAGACTGGGAGGAGATGAGAAATTGCCTCATTACAGCCTCCTTAGCAGATAGAACAGTGAGTGCGAATGGCTCCAAGCAGCTCCTCAAAAGCCTCCCATGTGCTCAAGGTTCAGAAGGATGCAGGATGTTTGGCCCACACTCAGATTAGCTGCAGTTCAAGCTTGGCTTATGTGATCTATGGATATATGCGATGTCACCACGAGCCAACAAGGAGCCATTCTTTTACATTACATAATTAAAGTCAGTCTTCAGGAACTTACTCCAAAGGTTATGTGTGTGAGGCATTCCAAAGGTGTCTAACACCAGTCTCCACTTCAAAGAGCCTAGAAATAGAGGCGGAAATTGATGGTGCTAATTATCAGGGACAGCTTTGACCAATGACACCTGTGCATAAGGGTCTTCCTTTCACGCCACACATCTGGGAAGAATGCTTCTAGAATTTGGTTGTGATCAGTGTATTTTGTTTTTGTTTTTTGAGATGGAGTCTTGCTCTGTTGCCCAGGCTGGAATGCAATGGTGTGATCTCGGCTCACTGCAACCTCTGCCTCCTGGGTTCAAGCAATTCTCTTGCCTCAGCCTCCCAAGTAGCTAGGATTACAGGTGTGCACCACCACACCCAGCTAATTTTTGTATTTTTAGAGACAGGGTTTCACCATGTTGGCCAGGCTGGTCTCGAACTCTTGACCTCAGGTGATCCACCTGCCTTGACCTCCCAGAGTGCTGGGATTACAGGTGTGAGCCACTGCACTGGTCATGATCAATGTATTTGGAGCCCTGTTGTTTTCTGGTTCTGCCTCTTGGACTCTTGGTTGCCCAAGGCCGTTTTAGGCAAAACTCTGTTGTGATCTTCCTTGCAGCTGACTGGTGTAATTTGTGTGCTGCAGTTGTTTCTCAGCTTTCCACAGTTGACACTGGTGTTTCACATTTCCGTTCAGACCCTCCTTGCCCAGAAAGTAGGTGGAATTAGGAAGAGGAGATAACAAGACTTAGCAAGAGGGGATAACTAGTTTTAGGGTTTCTAGGACAATTGTTGGGCTGTTCATGTCATTGGCTTCTTTGCCTTCCTCAGGGAGATGTTAGGAGTTAATATTTATACATAACATAATCATAATGCATCTGACCTTAGGTAACCCAAGAGGTCCCTTTAATACTGATATATCTTCCTGTTTCCTCTTTCCACTGTTGCATCTCTCCCCCATCTCGAGCTTTATCCTGGAAATAAATGCCAGAATCTGCTTCACTCTTTTCTTTTTTTCCTCCTGCCTTTTGTGTGATTCTTATTTATTTATTCACTGGAGACAGTCTCACTCTGTCACCCAGGCTGGAGTGCAGTGGCATGATCATAGCTCCCTGCAGCCTCAAACTCCTCCGCTCAAGTGGTCCTTCCGCCTGGGCCTTCCAAAGCACTGGGATTATCATTGTGAGCCACTGCGCCCGGCTTGTGTGGTTCTTTGAAGTTACCCCAGGCAGTGTTTTGCTTTGCTCTCTAGTTCAGTACTTGTGTTACCTGCCCTTTTCAGGTACAGTATTCACTTTGATTAGAAAGAATTGGGTTCCAACCAGAAGAACAAATGTGGCTATTAGCAGACCCTTAGAACTCTGTGTGGATAGCAAGGAATAGCGCTGGTGGACTGTGAGATCATTGGTGTAACTTTTTGAAGTGTATTTTTAATGAATTATCTGCTGATGTCCTAAAAGCTTCTGCTTTTTGAATTTATAATTGACACCAAGGTTGGAACATGTCTAAAATTGCTCTTGTCTTTGCAGAAGCTGTTTACTCCAAGTGCTTTGGATTAATTGCAGTTTACTCTTATTTTGTTGTCCATCCAATCTCTTGTGCTTCCTGTTTTTGAGAATTTTGAGTTCACCAACTGTTTGCTTTCTTTATTCTAAAGGTGATATGAATTTGGTCTTTCAAATTGGCTTTCTGCATAGTTATTTTAAAAGATTGGGAACAGGAAGGAAAGTAGATGACCAGCTTAATCTAATCCCTTATTGCTTCTATTGTAATAGCAGTCTGTTATTTATCAGAGCAATTTTCTCTTGGCTTATACTGAAGACATAATTTATAATTTGTAATTTCTGTTTCCTGCATGAACTCATTGTCATTAGGACTCATTTGTCCATGCGCTTCAAATGCAAACAATGAAAGCATGAAATCTGTTATCAGTATAATGATCTGAGAACACATAAAATGCGTAAAAATAGGTGAATTATAATGAATGGGCTGTTTACTTTAAGCATTATAGAAATGAACCTAAATGGATTAGTTTTTAGCTCATATGCAATGAGCTGAAAGCATGGCATTAGGAACCAGCACCCTTTAGCATCTGTCAAGAATGACTCTTGTGTTAACAGGCTTCCTCAACCCCAGTTCTGTTGACATTTGAGGCCAGATAGTTCTTTGCTGTGGGGAGTTATCCTGTGCAGATGCCAATGCCACCTCTGTGTCCCCCACCCCAGTTGTGACAACCAAAAATACCTGTAGACATTGCTAAATGTTCCCTGAGGGAGGGTGGGACAAAATTAACCATGGTTAAGAATCTGGCCAGGTATGGTGGCTCACACCTGTAATCTCAGCACTTTGGGAGGCTGAGGCAGGCAGATCACCTGAGGTTAGGAATTTGAGACCAGGCTGGCCAACATAGTGAAACCCTGTCTCTACTAAAAATACAAAAATTAGCTGGCCATGGTGGTGCATGCCTGTAATCCCAGCTGCTCGGGAGGCTAAGGCAGGAGAATCGCTTGAATCAGGGAGGTGGAGGTTGCAGTGGGCTGAGATTGTGCCACTGCACGCCAGCCTGGGTGACAGAGCAAAACTCCATCTCAAAAACAAAAACAAACAATCACTGTGGTGAAGGAATGAAGCCACTCACTCAAAACAGCTTTTCACATATTAGATGATAAAAATCTGTAACACATGACTGTATGTCCATTACATCCAACTCAGTACTTTTAAATAGAATAATCTTGTCACAATCTCATGAAATATTAAAAACATTGATTGATGATATTAGCTGAGCTCAGCATGATTAAAAGTAAAATATACAAGACAGAATATAAAGCTGTACATCAGAAATTACATAAGAATTCCCATAATCAACTGCTAATCAAAGAAGAGACCAAAATAAAATTTCAGAATATCTAGAAAATAACAAAATTGAAAACATTACATTTATGAGGTCTTAACCAAAACAGTGCTCAGAGAAACATTTATTGTATTCAATGTTTATATGACTAAGCAACAAGAAGAAAAACAAACCAAAAAAAAAGAGAATGCAATAGGTATTCAACTTAAGAAGTTAGAAACCTATTGTCAAACTAAGAAAACCAGACAAAAGATATAAGTAAAAGAAGACGGAAAACAACAGAAAAAAATCAATATTTTTTTTTCCTTTGGGAAATTTGGTATAAGTAAAATCCAGAAAAAAACCAAAACTCACTTGATATGCCACTAATTGATTAGTAGGAAAAGGAACAAAACCATAAATACTTATCACTTATCTGTCACTTATATCTTCAACACAAAGGTTAAAAGAAAAACCATTAAAAATAACTATAATGCTGAGTGTGGTGGTTCACGCCTGTGATCTCAGACCTTTGGAAGGCTGAGGAAGGAGGATCTTTGGAGGCCAGGAGTTCAAGGTTACAGTGAGCTATGATTGAGCCACTGCAGTCCAGCCTGAATGACAGCAAGACCCTGTCTCTAAAATAACAAAAAATCAACAAAAAAACCATAATTTGTTGATGGCTTCACAATATAAAAAGATGTATCAAGGCCACGTGCAGTGGTTCATACCTATAATCCCAACACTTTGGGAGGCCAAGGTGGGCAGATTGCCTGAGCTCAGAAGTTCGAGACCAGTCTGGGCAACATGGCAAAATCCTGTCTCTACAAAAAATACAAAAATTAACTGGGTATGGTGGTGGGTGCCAGGAGTCCCAGCTACTCAGGAGGCTGAGGTGGGAGGATGGCTTAAGTTCGGGAGGCGAAGGTTGCCGTGAGCCGAGGTCATGCCACCGCACTCCAGACTGGGCGACAGAACCAGATCCTGTCTTAAAAAAAATATATGTCAAAACAAAATGTCATACACCATAAATATATACAATTTTTGTCAATTAAAATTTTAAAAATTATAGTTTTCCTTCCTTCCTTCCTTCCTTCCTTCCTTCCTTCCTTCCTTCCTTCTCTCTTCCTTTCTTTCTTCCTTCCCTCCCTCCCCCCCAAAATATTACAGTTAAACATATAAACGTATGTATTTATTTTTCATTTGTTCAAGCATTCTACAACCAAGTATGATATTTCTACTCTGTTAAATAAGAGTTGCTGAAAGAAACTTAGAATCTCAGTTTTTACAAGTGAAAAAGTGGTATATTACTTGCCTTTCCTATTGTGTAATATGACAAAAAATGCCCTGTAAAACATGGTCATACATAATGTGGATTTTTTTTAATGGATAAATAGGTACATTCTGGGTATGGTGGCTCAGGCCTGTAAGCACTTTGAGAGGCCAGAACAGGAGGACAGCTTGAGGCCAGGAGTTTGAGACCACCCTGGTCAACAGAGTGAGACCCTATCTCTACCAACAATTTAAAAGATTAGCCAGATATTATGGTGCATACGTTAAGTCCTGCTATTTGGGAGGCTGAGGCAGGAAGATTGCGTAAGCCCAGGAGTTCAGGGCTGCAGTGAGCTATAATCGTGCCACTGCACTCCAGCCTGGATGATACTGTGAGACCCCTTCTCTAAAATAAATAAATAACTAAAATTTTGTATGGATTATTTTAACTCAGACGATGAAAAATGTTGCAGATTGTGTGTGTATCTGCACCTCTGTGTTCCATATCTTAAATTTATTAGAGTGATTAAGGTTGATTATTAGTGTCTGGATATCTAGAAACAGATTACACAATTGAAGAAATGCATCTTCTGTCTCTTATTTTAATATTTCCCTTCTTTATTGTAAAAGGCAGGTGTTTATGCAATAGAAGAAAGCTCTGTTAGTATGTACTTATGATGACTTTGTGCCAAGAAAAATGCATTTAATATATATAAACTTGTGCAAAATGTATTCCTAAGAGTTAGAACTCAGAATGAGTTTGAGATGTTGTATTGCCTGTTCTAGTATTACTCCTTTTTCTAAATTGCTTCAATGACTTTCCATATCCTTCTAGGAAAAGCAAAACTAAATTTCTGTCATGTCCAATTTACGTATCTAGGCTTATCTCAAACCATCTCAGTCAGTTCTTAGCATAGAGAAATATGCAAATGGTGATATCGAAAATACAGAATGTGGCCAGATGTGGTGGTTCACACCTGTAATCCCAGCACACTGGGAGGTCAAGGCAGGCAGATCGCTTGAGACCAGGAGTTCGAGACCAGCTTGGCCAACATAGTAAAACCCCATCTCTACTAATACAAAAATTACCAGGGTGTGATAGCATGTCTAAAATATATATATATATATATTCAAGTTTCTTCAAATGTCATAATTAAAATATATATATATATAATGTTGAGGAGGGGATCAAAATTAAATTGCTATAAGCTTAAAGTAGCATGCTATAACTATAAGGTATTATATGTAAGCCTCATGGTAATCACAAAGAAAAGACTAGCCAGGCATGGTGGCTCACACCCATAATCCCAGCACTTTGGGAGGCTGAGGCAGGCAGATCACGAGGTCAAGAGAATGAGACCATCCTGGCCAACATGGTGGCCTAAAGTACAAAATGCAAAAAAATACTAAAAATACAAAAATCAGCTGGGCGTGGTGGTGCATGCCTGTAGTCCCAGCTAATCGGGAGGCTGAGGCAGGAGAATTACTTGAACCCGGAAGGTGGAGGTTGCAGTGAGCCAAGATTGTGCCACTACACTCCAGCCTGGTGACAGAGTGAGACTCTGACTCAAAAAGAAAAAGAGAAAAGAAAAAGAAAAGACCTATCGTAGTCACATAAAAGATAAAGAGAAAGGAATAAAAGCATATCTAGCTATAATTCAAACATGGTTTGTCTACATTAAACCTCATGTGGAATTTTTTTTAAAAACCTTTAAATTTCAATAACTTTAGGGGCACAAGTGTTTTTGGTTATATGGATGAATTGGATAGTGGTGAAGTCTAGGATTTTCGTGCATCTGTCACCTGAGTAATGTACATTGTACCCAATAGGTAGTTTTTTATCCCTCAGTTCCCTCCCACCCTCTTCCCTTCTGAGTCTCCAATGTCCATTATACCATTCTCTATGCCTTTGCATGCCCATAGCTTAGCTCCCACTTATAAGTGAGAACATGTGGTATTTAGACTCATGTTGAAATTTGATTTTCAGTGTTGGAGGGTGGGACATAATGTGAGATGTTTGGATTATGGGGGTGGATCTCTCATGAATAAGTTAATGCTCTCCATTGGGGGTGACTGTGTTCTCACTCTGTTAGTTCCCATGAGAGGTAATTGTTAAACAGAGCCTGGCACCTCCCCTTCTGGTTTCATCCCTTGCCATGCAATCTCTGTGTATTCCAGCTTCCTTTCACCTCCTACCATCACCAGATGCCCAATCTTGAACTTTTCCAAACATTAGAATTGTGAGCCAAAGAAACCTTTTTTTTCTTGATAAGCAACTTATGCCTCAGGTATTTCTTCACAGAAATACAAAACAGAATAAGATAATACCATTACAGAAAATCATCAGATCACAAAGAAAGACAGCAAGAGAGGAAGAAAGAAACAAAGTATCTACCAAACAGCCAGAAAACAATGAATAAAATGGAAATAGTCCTTACTTTGAATAGTTACTTTACATTAAATAAATTAAACTCACTGATCAAAAGACATGGAATGGCTGAAAGGATAGAAAAAAGACTCAATTATATGCTGCTTACAAAAGGCTCACTTCAGCTTCAAGAATAAACACGAACTGAAAGTGAAAAGATGTAAAAAGACATCCCATGCAAAAGGAAACCGAGAGGAGGAAGAGCCATACTTATGTCAGACAAATAGACTTTAAGTAAAAAACTGTGAAAAGAGACATAGACTGCCATTATATAGTGATAAAGAGGTCAATTCATCAAGATGATAAAACAATATATAATATGGAACAATATATAATACACACACACTATTGTTTACCTGCCATTGGAGCACATAAACACATAAAGAAAATATTAATAGATCTGAAGGGAGAAATAGACAGCAACACAATAATAGTAGGAGACTTCAACATTGCACTTTCAGCAATGGATAGGTCTTCCAGACAGAAAATCAATAAGGAAACATTGGACTTGAACTATACTTTAGACTAAATGGACCTAATAGACATATATGGAACATTCCATCCAACAGCAGCAGGATACACGTTCTTCTGGAGCACACATAAAACATTCTCTAAGTTCATATATTAGGCCATAAAATAAGTCTTAACAAATTTCAAAAATTGAAACAATGTAGTCAGGAGTGGTGGCTCCTGCCTGTAATTCTAGCACTTTGGGAGGCTGAGATGGGAGGATTGCATGAGGCCAGGAGTTTGACACCAGCCTGGTCAACACAGCAAGACTCTATTTATGTACATTTTTATATATTTATTATAAAAATCTAATATATGTATCTATGTATATTTTTGTATATTTTATAAAAAATTGAAAAAGAATATGTCAACTATCTTTTCCAACAACCATGGTGTGAAACTAGAAATAAATAACAGGAGGAAAACTGGAGACTCACAAATATGTGGAAATTAAACATCGTGCTCCTAAACAACCAATGGGTCAAACAAGAAATTGAAGGTGAAATTAAAAAATAGCTTGAGACAAAAATGGAAACCCTACATGACAAAATGTATGGAATGCAGTAAAAAGAGTTCTAACAAGGAAGTTTATAGCAACAAATACCTACATTAAAAAGGAAGAAGGATCTCAAACAAGTAAACTAACATTATTCCTTAAGGAACACAAAAAAGAACTAACTAAGCCCAATGTTAGTAGAAGAAATGAAATAATACAGATCAGAGCAGAAAAAAAGAGACTAGGAAAAGAATAGAAAAGATCAACAAAACTAAGAATTAGTTTTTTGAAGACATAAACAACATTAACAAACCTTTAGCTGGACCAAGAACAAAAGAGAGATGACTCAAATAAAAGCAGAAACCAAAGAGGAGCCATTACAGTGGATAACACAGAAATACAAAGGATTGCCTGGGCACAGTGGCCCAGGCCAAGGTGGGTGGATCACTTAAGGTCAGGAGGAGTTCTAGATCAGCCTGGCCAACATGGCGAAACCCCATCTCTGCTAATAATACAAAAATTACCTGGGCATAGTGGTGTGTGCCTGTTGTCCCAGCTACTCAGGAGGCTGAGGCACGAGAATAATTTGAACCCAAGAGGTGGAGGGTGCAGTGAACTGAGATTGCACCACTGCACGCCAGCCTGGGTGACAGAGTGAGACTGTCTCAAAAAAAAGAAAAAGGAAGAAATACAAAGGATCATAGGAGACTTCTATGAATAATTATCTACCAACAAATTGGATAACCTAGAATAAACAGATTAATTCCTAGAAATATACAACCTAACAAGACTGAATCATGAAGAAATAGAAAATTTGGACAGATCAGTAAGGAGAGTAAATATTAAATCACTAATAAGCCAGCCTGGTGGCTTGCACCTGCAATCCCAGCACTTTGGGAAGCTGAGGCGGGTGGATCACGAGGTCTGGAGTTCAAGACCATCCTGGTCAACATGGTGAAACCCTGTCTCTACTAAAAATACAAAAATTAGCCAAGTGTGATGGCAGGCACCTGTAATCCCAGCTACTTGGGAGGCTGAGGCAGAAGAATCGGTTGAAAGCAGAAGGCGGAGGTTGCAGTGAGCTGATTTTGCTCCACTGTACTTCAACCTGGGCGAAAGAGTGAAACTCTGTCTCAAAAAAAAAAAAAAAAAAAAAAAAAAAATTAAATCACTAATAAAACTCTGCCATCAAAAACAACAACAAAAATAAACAAAACCCCAAACCTAAGACCTGATGGCTTCCCTGTTAAATTCTACCAACATTTAAAGAAGCTTTAGTACTAATCCTTCTCAAACTCCTAAAAAAATTAAAGAGGAAGGAATACTTTCCAACTCAATTTGTGAGGACAACATTATCTTGACATGAAAGCCAGGTAAGAACACCACAAAAAAAAAAAAAAAAAAAAAAAATTACAGGCTAATATTCTTGATGAAAATAGATGCAAAAATCCCCAACAATAGACTTGCAAATCAAATTCAATTACACATTGAAAGGTCCATTGGCCATGATCAAGTTGCATTTATGCCTGGGATGCAAGGATGGCTCAACATATGCAAATCAATAAATGTTATATATTATATTAACAAAGTGAAGGACAAAAATCATCTCATCTCAATAGATACATAAAAAGCATTTGACAAAATTCAGCATCCTTTAATGATGAAAACTCTGAACAAATTAGGTATAAAAGGAATGTACCTCAGCACAATAAAGGCCACAACTAACATCATACTCAATGGTGAAAAGCTGAAAACCTTTTCTCTAAGATTGGGAACAAGACAAGGATGTCCACTGTTAGAGATGGGAAACACCAAAATGTTTTTCCTAATCTCACATACTACTCAGCACAACACTTCTAATGCAAAATGTGCAGAGGCTCTTCCTCACACTTCAAGCCATTCTCCAGTAGATCCCAACTGGGTGCCCTACAACTTAACTCAATTTTGACACCACCTACCTAGAGATAAAGTCAGATCCTACAGGTTAGGATTCAGTCCCTTGAGACTGCCCCTATTTCAGATGCCAATGGTAAGCCTCAAGTTGTGACCTGTGCTTCTGACTGATCAGCTCTAAATTGGGGTTCTCGAGACCACCCTCCTTGAATTCTATTAATTGTCTAGAGTGGCTCATAAAACTCAGGGAAATATTTTACTTACATCTGACTATTTATTACAAAGGATATTTTAAAGAATACAAATGAACGGCCAGATGAAGAGACACACAGGGTGGTGTCTGGAAGGGTTCTGAGCATAGGAGCTTTCATCCCTACGTGTAAGAGTAGCTGAGAGAATGGAGAATAAACCCAAAGTCAGACAAGCAAGTTTTATTAACCTGCCGGGCTGCTCCATAACAATCAGAGTAGGCAGCTCCGAGCTTACAAAATGGGTTTATGTGGGGTAAGAGGGGCATAAGGGGGTTTTATCCTGAGGTAATCTATCCACTGGTAATAGGCACAGAGATAGTTTGTTAACTTGTAACAGACCTACAGTACGTCATCCTGTGACTTTTGTGGCGGCAGTCTTTTAAAAGAAGAGAGAAACCAGGAGGTTTTTTTACAGATATGTGTCAAACAGAAATGTACAAGTATGGATAACCAACATATGTTTTCCCTGTCTTCCCTTGAGCTGCCTGGATGGCTGCAATCAGGCTTTGCTTAACTGTAGCACCTCTGGCAGCCTTGATGTGGCACCTAGGTAGGGGTTTAGGAATGCAGCTGCAGAGCAATCAGGGGAAGAAGGGGTTAGCCTGCGTGGAGAGGGTTTTCTTGTCCCTAACACTATGGAGTTGGGGTACACTATCCTTCCAGTATGTAAATGTGTTCACCAAACAGGAAGCTCTCCAAACCCTGTCTCTTTAGGTTTTTTTTTTTTTTTTTTGGAGACAGAGTCTCTTCTCTGTTGCCCAGGCTGGAGCGCAACAGTGTGATCTTGGCTCACTACAACCTCTGCCTCCTGAGTTCAAGCACTTTTCCTTCCTTAACCTTCTGAGTAGCTGGGACCACAGGTGTGCACCACAACACCTGGCTAATTTTTGCATTTTTAGTAGAGACAGGGTTTCACCATGTTGGTCAGACTGGTCTTAAACCCCTGACCTTAGGTGATCTGCCTGCCTCGGCCTCCCAAAGTGCTGGGATTACAGGCATGAACCACCTCACCCAGCCATCTTTAGGTTTTTAATGGAGACTTCATTGGGTAGGTACGATTCGCCTTTGATGACCAAATCAACCTTCAGCCCCTCTCCCCTCCCTAGAGGTGGGGGTGGGGCTGAAAGTTCCAACCCTCCAATCACGTGGTTGGCACCCCTGGCAACTCTCCTGTGGTTATCTAGGAGTACTCACTGATCAGCCATACCATTAGCATACAAAAAGACATATCAGTTTGAAGATTCGAAGGATTTTAGCAGCTGTGTGCCAGGAACCAGGGACAGAGACCAAATGTATATTTATACTTGAGATATATATCAAGTATACACACATACACATATAACAAACTATCATTCAGCCTTAACAAAGAAAGGAATCCTACCTTTTGCAACAACATAGATAAATGCGGAGGATATTTTGCTAATTGAAATGTCAGATCCAAAAGATGAATACTTAGATGTGGAATCTAAAATAGTTTAATTCATGGAAACAATAGAAGGGTAGTAACAAGGTTGGGGTACTGGGTGGGAAGGAGGAGATGTTGGTCAAAGGATACAACCTTGTAGTTAGAAGATGAGTAAGTTAGAGAGAGATCCAAGATGGCCGATTAGCAACAGCTCAGGAATGTACCTCCCAGTGAAAGCGCAGAGAGCGAGTGGATGCCGCAATTGCAGACGAATTTTTGATGCCCACAGACTGGGAGATTCCCGGAGAAGGAGCAACACGGGTCGCCAGCGCAATTCTTTTGGCCGTCGCGGCGCTTCTCGGTGCGG
>CAUYQU010033160.1:0-26374 GCA_963574635.1 Cheracebus regulus
TTCCCGCCACGTCGTGGCGGCGTAGAGACCATTCTGACCGCGGAACGGGCGGGGCGGGGGCGGGGCGGGGGCGGGGCGCAGACGGCCCGGCCTCCTGTGGGTTCGGCCGCAGCCGCGCGGCGGCCATGGGGGCGCGGCTGGGTCAGCGCGCCCGGCCGGTGGCGGGCTCCCAGGCCGGGGAGGCGGCGGCCGGCTGCGGGCCCGCGCCCTACGAGCGCCGGGTGCGGTGGCTCCGCGAGATCCAGTCCACGCTCCGCGAGCGGCGGCCGGAACGCGCCCGGCAGCTGCTGCGCCTTCTGCGCCAGGCGAGAGAAGGAGCCGGCCGCCCCGGGGCTGGCGGCCGGGCGGGGTCTGGGGGTCTGGGAGGCGTGGGGCTGTGGGTTGTGGGCGTGGATCGGCCAGGAGGCGAGGCTGAGCTGGTCTCGGGCGCGCTCGCGGGCGGGTTCCGAGGGCGCGACGGGCGGCAGCGGGCTGGGTCTTGCCTGGGCGAGAGGCGGTCGGCTAGGGTGAGGGTGGAGGAGGCCGCTGAGTGTGTTGGGGTCTCTGGGGTTTGAGAGTTGTGTGTTGAGCGTGGCTCCAGCCTGGAGCTAAGAGCTCAGATGCAGGCCTGGCAAGATGGGAGGGTCCGGGAGGAGTGGCAAGTGAGGCAGAATCATCTCGTATTGAGGGACAGTGGAAGAGGGTAGCTTCCCCTCCTCCAGGATCGGGGAGGCACTGGACCCCGGAGAGAGGACCCAGGGCTGGTCTGCAGGTGCAGCCTCACCCCGAGACACCATGGCACCCCACACAGAGCCACCGCATGCACCACCAGCCCTCCAACAGGCAGCTCCTGCCTGTAGAGTGCACACTGCCAGCATCTGCATCACAACACTCGGTCCGGTGGCGACCCTGGTCCTACACACACCAGGTACTCTAAACCCAGATCCCAAGCCCTGGGTTGTCCCAGGATGCTGGTCCTCCCATCACCTGGGCAAGCCACTTCCCTCACTACCCTATCCTCACCCCCTGCAGCAGCTGCCACCACTACCTGCCCCGTCCTGTGAGCGGGAAGTCAGCCATGCAGGTGTTTGGCCTGCAGAAGTTAGAGAATTAGAAATGGGGAAACTGAGGCATGGAGAGACGTGGTCATCCCGGGGCCCACAGAGAAAATGTGGGGCAAGCCAGGGCCAGAGCCCTTCTTCCTCTCTTCCCTTCTCCATCTCCACCAACTTTGGGTTCAGCAGCCTGGAAATATGGAGCTGTCCCTTTAAGAGGAGCTGTCTAGACCAGAGGAAGGCAGGCTGACAGGTTGCGGTCTGGGGCCCTGTCTGGGTCTGCCAGGCTCACCAGCCAGCCTTCCTTCTGGATCCTCCCTAGCTGGCATCTCTGGCAAAGAGCAGAGGAGCACTGAATCAGCCAGACACCCAGAGGCTTGCATCTCAGCCTGGGACGATGTGTGGAGCCCAAGGGGCCAGTGGGGCATTTTAGTTGGGAAACTGGACAGAGACCAGATAGGTCACCCCTCTGTGTCTCAGAGCTTAGGATTTGAGGTCCAGTGAGGGGCCTGTCCTGCTCCATAACCTGCAGGGACCCTGCAGCTGTGACCCACGGACTACCCCCAACCCTGGCCCAACTTCCTGTGCTTGGGACTGATGCACAAAGCATATCACTTTTGGATTGGAGAAGGCCCATATGGGGTCTAGAGGCCCCTCCTGGCTGTGACTGCCCCATCAGCTGTCAGTGTGTGCTCTAAAGAGACCCTCTGGGCCGGGCACGGTGGCTCACGCCTGTAGTCCCAACACTTTGGGAGGCTGAGGTGGGCAGATCATCTGAGGTCATGAGTTCAAGACCAGCCTGACCGACAGAGAAACCCCATCTCTGGCCGGGTGTGGTGGCTAGCACCTGTAATCCAAGCACTTTGGAGGCCAAGGCGGGCGGAACACCTGAGGTCAGGAGTTCAAGACCAGCCTGACCAACATGGTGAAACCCCATCTTTATAAAAAAAAAAGAGAAACCCCATCTCTAATGAAGATACAAAATTAGCCGGGAGTGGTCGTGCATGCCTGTAATCCCAGCTACTCAGGAGGCTGAGACAGGAGAATTGCTTGAACCCAGGAGGCGGAGGTTGCAGTGAGCCAAGATCACACCACTGCACTCCAGCCTGGGCAACAAGAGCAAAACTCCATCTCAAAAAAAGAGAGAGAGAGAGAGAGACCCTCTGAGAGTATTCAGCCCCACACCAGGCCTGTGGACTCGTAGATAGGAAGAGAAAGTCAAGGAGTGAGGCAGGAAGGCCAGGGCAGGTCTGTGCAGGCGGTAGGGTGCGGGATGCATAGGAAAGGAGGCTGGAGATCTGAATCTTGGCAGGAGCGGTGGGGAGAGAAAGGGATGACTAGATGAACTGGGGGAGAGAGGAGCAGGGAAGAGTGCTGGGGGGTTCCAGGGTTTCTGGCCCGAGTGCCTGTGAAGGTTGGCATGGAAGCGCCCTACACTGAGCTGGGGCATAGGTAGTGAGGCCAGCTTCAGAGTAGCATGCCTTTGAGACATCTGAGCAGAGAGAGAGGTCCACCCCCATGGGACTGTCTGCAAACAGATGCTGGCCGCAGCTCAGGAAAACCAAGGGATAGGCGGGAAAGCACAGGATCCGAAGGGAATGCTGGGGGACAGAGGAATTTGAGGAGTCATAAGAGCAGACCCCCCAATAAGAGGAGGACCCCAAAGAATCCCACTGACAAGCCCTAACCCCAGAGAAGGCAGTGTCATAGCACCACCTTTGGCCCCCAGTGAACTGGCCTAAGGGTTGTGGGATCTGTGTGTCACCCCCCGAGCGCCCCATGTCCCTCTCCTCTACTTATCTAAAGGGTCCACCAAGGCTGAGTGGCTCATACCTTAATCCCAGCACTTTGGGAGGATCGCTTGAGCCCAGGAGTTTGAGACCAGCCTGAGCAACATAGTGAGACCCCATCTCTACAAAAAAATGGTTTAATTAGCTGAGTGTAGTGGTGCCTGTCTGTAGCCCCAGCTCTTCAGGAGGCTGAGGTGGGAGGATCCCTTGAGGAGGCTGAGGTTACACTGAGCAGAGATCACGCCACTGCACTGTAGCCTAGGTGACAGAGCAAGACCCTGTCTCGAAAAATAAATAAGTAAGCAAAAAAAGAAAGGGTCCACCTGCCACTGGACACTTGGCCCATGGCCACCTGTGGGGAGAAGCTAGCAAGCCTTAGGGAAGAGATGGAGAGTAAGGAACAGGCATAAGCAGCATCTGGCTGGCTGGGGGTGGGGGCTGGAGATGGAAGACCCAACTGGCTGACTCAGCTCTCTCTTCACCACTCATAGGACCTGGGCCTTGAGGGGACCCTCCTTACCGACATCCTCTATAGAGATGTGGCCTTCCTCAACCTGGTTGACCCCATCTCCCATGACCTCCTTGTGAACCTGGCCCGGGACCTGCAGTGCCCCAAGAAGGTGAGGCTGGTAGGCACGGGCCCAGGGCTGGGCACTGTGGTGGACAGGGGCCAACAGAGCCCAGGGCTGGGGGCTGGGAGGCTAGGTCCTTCTGTGGCTTGCTGTGTGGCCTTAGGCAAGTCACTGTCCCTGTCTGATATCTGATGCCAGCATCAGTATATTAGGCTGGCCACCAGCTATAGCAAGTGCTTTGCAGGACCATCAAAGTCCTGGGGAGGCCCATTTTCTCAGTGGCAGCACTGTGCACCAGGCCTGGGGACCCAGGCAGGGGAGACTTTAGCTGGGCAGAAGTCATACGGGGATCCTGCGGGACACAGACTGTTCTGAGAAATCCAAGAACAGAACCTAACTCCCAGCCTCAGTTCCTGGGCCAGAAGAGAGCTGCCCTTGGCTAGAGCCCCCTCATCTTTCCACCAGTCTCCATCCTGGACAGACACCTTTGGGGATGGGTGCTCACTTCTTCCCCCCACAACAGCTGGGGTCAAAAGCAAGACCTTCCTCATTGCTGGGGTGGAGTTTGCCACCTGCAGCCTCCACCCTACAGCTCCCCAGAACCCCACTCTGATGGCACCTGCAGATGTCCTGCTGAGAGCATCGACACAGCCCCAGGATATGTGGCTGTGACCTGCCACAGGCCCCAGACTCCTTGTCACAGTGAGTCCCCCAGCTGAAACACGGTGTCTGCTACAGGCCCTGCCAGCTCTGAACACCCAGGTCTGTGTGCAGTCGGCCCCGAGGACTCTGAGGCTAGCCCACAGCCATCACAGGACCGGCCAGGGCTTGCAGCTGCTGTGTGTGCCGCCTGCTCCTGGGGCTGCTCACAGAGGGACTGGATAAAGGATGCAGTGGAGCATGCTCAGTGCCAGCTTTGCGGGCCGCACACCCTGGATTCCGCCCCGAGCTGGGCCTCTGCGAGAGCCCCGTTAGGCCTGAGAGTGAGCCAGGTGGTGGTGCTGTGAAACATCACATCCCCCAGCCCTGTCGGCCCAGACCCAGACCCCGCAGCCGTAGTCTCGCTTGGAGAGTGAGAGGAAGAAGAACATGCTGACCTGGCTTGTTCCTACTCCCTGGGACTGGCGTCAGCGGAGCAGGGCTCCCTCGAGGGGCCTGGTCTGGCCTCCTCCCCCTGCGGAAGTCCCCGAGGGGCGCTGAGGGTGGGCCGGCTGATAGCCCGAGATGCTGGCCCTGGGCCTGAAGACAGGGAACAAGGGCCCATTGTCTGGGCTTCCTCCCGCCGGGCACTGTGGGACTGGACCAGCCTGTCCAGCTCCCAGAGGGCAGCCTCCACTGGCTCTGTGCCAGGCCACAGCCGGGTTGGGGGCTGGGGGGGAGGCCCTGGTGGGCAGCTCTGTGATCCATGGTACACAGCTGTGCTCACACACACACTCGGCTGCCCAGGCCCCTCTCCCCAAGGCCCTGAGGTGGGCAGGAGGGGCTCAGGTTCACCATGGTGACACTGCCCTCCCACAGGACTACGAGCTTTGGAAGTCCTCGGACAAGATCTGCCGACAGCTCATCTACCACCTCACCCCCCACTCGAAGCAGCAGCAAGGGTCCAGCCTGCGCCAGAGGAAGACCCAGAGCTGGTAAGGGGAGCCCAGCCACTGTCCCTCCTCTCTGCCCCTCCTAGGTCCCTTCTCAGGTTGACACCTGCACTCTCACCAAGAGGCTGGTGCTGCAGTCCCACCCAGTGAGGCCCTCACCTGGTCTGCACAAGGCCTTACCCTGGAAGTCAGCCTGGCCCGTGGCAGCAGATGGTCCCGAAGCCAAGCCGTACCCTCTGAATGACCCATTTGCCATTTCCCACGGGACGGTCCTGCCTCTTGCCATTCATGCGTCCCTCAATCCCTGGCCTGTCACAGGGCCTGGACACCCCATCCACCCACCAGCCGAGGTAACCTCAGCAGGCCTCTTCAGCTGAGACTTCCCAACAGGTTGCAGGGAGCGCAGATTCTGGATCATGATTCCCATTTTACAGGGAAGGAAATTTTGAGGTTCAGAGAAGTAAAGTGGCTTGCCTAAGGCTGCATTCTACCTGACTTTCCTGCACCTTGTTGGGAATTCTTTGCCACTGCCAGGCTGCCTAGAGCCGAGGCTTCCACGGCTGCCCAACAGCTCACTCTGCCATGGGTCCCTCTCAGACACTCCATCCTGGAGTGGCTCCATCCATGGAGCCTCACACACAGGCTCAGCCCAGAGTTCAGTTGCCCGGTTGCCTAGTCCACCCCCACCTGTCACCCTCCCATAGCCTCAAGAGCAGCCTTTGGAAGACTCCGCTGGCAGGGGAGACTGTGGACCTCTCAGGCATCCCGCTGTCGGCGCGGGACGTGCAGCACGTCGCACGCTACCTGGGCAGCCGTGGTGCTGGGCTGGCAGTGCTGGACCTGAGCTTCACAGGGCTGAGTGACGAGCTGCTGCGCCTGCTGCTGCCCAGCCTGTGGGCACTGCCCCGCCTTGCCCAGCTCCTGCTCAACGGCAACCGGCTGACACGTGCCGCTGCCCGCGAGCTCACCGAGGCCATCAAGGACACCACCAAGTTCCCTGCACTGGCCTGGGTGGACCTGGGCAACAACGTGGATGTGGCCTCCCTGCCCCAGCCCCTCCTGGCGGGCCTGCGCCGGCGGCTGAGCCAGCACACCTCACTCCCCACCATCTATGAGGGCCTGGACCTTGAGCCTGAGGGCGGTATGGCCGAGACTACCACCCCTGCCTCCAGCTGGGACTCCGCAGCTGCTGGGCTGGGCCCCGAGCCTCAGGTCTGCTGCGCCAGGTGACCCACCACCCACCTGGCTCATTGCTACCAACTTGTGATCTCTCAAGCACACGCGATAGTGAGCGATGAAGGTCGAGGAGGACTCACAGGCCCCAGAGATCTGGTACAAATTCTCAGCCTGAGATTAGGGGACAGAAGGAGAATGGACTCATAGGAGGCCAGATGGCCAGCCCCGGCTAGAGTCTCAGCTTTCCCTCAGTGGGAGGGGCCCCAGCACCCACAGTGTGGACCCCGCAATAAAGAGTGACACCCATCTCTACTTTTCTACATCACCGACCTCAGGGTCACTGAGCAACAGCCTTGGTGCTGGGGTGGGGAGAAGGGGTGGTTTTGTCTATCCAAAAGGGAGGGGCCAAGGTCACACTGACCTTCCTCCAGGTGCTCCTTGGCCAGGTCTCCCATGGAGTCCAAGGTGTGGGGGGCCTAGGTCCATCCCCGTGTGCTGGAGAGTTAGAGGAGGCCTCCAGGGAGCAGGCCCTCACATCTGGGCAGGGCTTGGGCTCCTTCAGAAGGGGAGCTGTGAAGGAGCTGGTGGGGAGCCCCAGGTGGAGCAAAGCTCTACATGGAACCCCATGGCAAGCTCACGTCTGAGCCCAGGCTGCCAGCCTCACCACCAGGGCCCCTTGGGCTGGGGACGAGGCTGCACAGACCAGAAGACCAGAAGCAGGGGCCACAGCCGACTAAGTGGGAGGACTTGGTGCCTGCCTCCCACAGGGTACAGTGCTGCTTGTCACCCCCAGTACCCAGCCCCAGGCCTCATGTACTTGGTAAGGGGCAGCTCTGTGCGATTAGGAGACACAGCAGGCCAGAGCAAACTGCTTGTGCTCCCTCCAGGCCCAGGGGGTCCCCATGTGGGAGAGCATGCAGTGGGTGGAGGTGGGCATAGCCAGCAGCAGGGGTCTTGGGGGAGAAGTAGTTCTAGGGCTGCCCCTGGCAGGGCAGGCCATCTCCCTTCCTTCCCAAGCACCATCAGAGTGGGCTCCCAACCAGAAGCCTAATGCCTCAGTTGCCCTCAGCCCTGTGTGGGGAGTTACAGTTCAGCTCAACTAGGAGATGGGCAGAAAAGGAATTTAGAGATGTCCAGGGGGGATACTGAGGCCCAGAGCGAGGAAGTCGCATGCTGAGCCAAGAGGTAAGGTCTGGGGTCAGTGGGGCCCTGCTAGATGAGGAGAGGCTCAGCAGCAGAGGAGGCTCCAAGGCTAAGGAGGACGCGGAGGTCCTCCTGGGCCTACACACCCCAGCCCACCAGCTCCGACCTTCCCTCATAGCCCTGGCCCATGGGGGACTGTGAGTGGCACATCCATCCTCTGTGATGCATAGATCCCAGCACATTCCTAGGCTGGCCGGATGCATAACAGCCTCTCAGGACAGAAGGGAGATAGTCAAGAAGGTTGAGGACAGGATGGTGTCGGGTCCCAGGACTGGGATAGAGGCAGTGAGGAAAAGGATTTTCCTTCGGCCCCACTGATCTCACTGCTTTAGGCAAACTCCTTGCCCAAAGGCTTTGGAGAGACTGAAGATTGCCATTCAGCCCTGCTCTGCTCCTGACTTGCCGTGGGACCTGACCAGGCCCTTCCCTTTTCAGAGTCTGCTCTCTCCCCCTTGTTAAATAGGACTTCCAGCTCTCAACACTCCATCTTGGGGGCCAGCCCCCTCCCAGCTCTCCTTGTTTTAAGGACTAGCCCTGCCCAGCAGCTCAGAAGCCATGGGAGTGTTTCCCTATGCCCCTACTCTGGAACGGGGGTTCAGGCTCCCCAGAGTAAGGCAAAATGGGGTAGGTGGTGGGAGGCGCCAGCAGAAAGAAGGATTGTGAGAAAATGAAAGCTTAAATCAACATGTACTTATTCTGTGAGCAATCTATTACTTAAATCAAAACTGAGAGCCAGCCAGGCCAGCTGATAAACCTGTCACATAAGCAGGCAGCTGAGCTCTCCCTGAAACTCCTCTCAGAGAAATGCCAAGCTCTCTGGTCCCTTGTGCCCTCCTGACTCCCTGCCCACCACTGGCCCTAAGCCAGCCCACAAACCCTCCACCGTCACTGCTCCGAGATTCCTACCACGGTGGTGTGCGAGGTCCCAGGAAAGCTCTGGGAGAATCCAGGCGGCAGCAGATAGTTTCAGTCTCTGCCTCTTAGACAGAAGCACACGATGCAGTAGCAGAGTCAGGGCCTGAAACGGATCAGGAGAAGTGGGAATGTTGGGCTCATCACCACCAAGGTTGGGCCTTCACGACCCCCAGCAAGGCTGTCTAGGGCAAGGCCAATGAGCGCCAGGAAATGGCAGCTTGTGGCTCATGCAGCCTGGTAAGGCAGAGAGCACTGGCTAGGGCAGCTCCAGCCCAAGCTCTCGACGGAGGAGGAAGCAGGTGGGCTGTACTGTGGCCAGTCCTTATCCAGGCTGTCTTGGAGGCAGACAGGCCTGGACTTGTTCCCAGCCTGTCACTTGCTGGCGGTGTGGTCCTCTTGGGGCCTGTTCCCTCATCTTGGGAACGAGATACACCAAGCCTCCCATTATCCCACCAGAGTGAGGATGATGTAAGTTTTGGAAAGTGTCTACTGCATTGAGGGGAGCAGGGCCTCCACCCAAGACTCTCTGGGTGGCAATGGCAGGAACCCAAATCTTTGGTGCTAGGCCAGAGATGAAGCCCATTTTTTAATTTAACAAGCACTTCCATAGCCTCCCTTGGGCCAGGTACTGTTCTAATGGCCTTATACTCCTTTCTCTTCTCAGTTGGAGGAGATAGGAGCTCTGTTTTCCCAGTAAGTTGAGTGAGGCAGAAAGAGGTTAAGGGGACCTGTCAGCCAGGCGCAGTGGCTCACGCCTGTCATCCCAGCACTTTGGGAGGCCGAGGCAGGCGGATCACCTGAGGTCAGGAGTTTGAGACCAGGCTGGCCAACATGGTGACACCCTGTCTCTACTAAAAATACAACAACAAAAAATTAGCCAGGTGTGGTGGTGGGTGCCTGTCCTCCCAGCTACTCGGGAGGCTGAGGCAGGAGAACTGCTTGAACCTGGGAGGCGGAGGTTGTGGTGAGCCGAGATCGCACCACTGCACTCCAGCCTGGGCAATGGAGCAAGACTCTGTCTCAAAAAAAAAAAAAAAAAAAAGAAAGAGGACTTTTCCAAGGTCAAGGAGCCAGGAACTGGAGAAGCCAGGATGTAAGCCCAGGTGGCCTGGTGTCAGTCTGTGATGTCAACGCCTGCATGCTGCTGCTGCTCCTGCAGCCATCCCAGGGGCTGTCACTAGGGCTGTTCGGCCCCAGGATTCCCGTAAATGAGCAAGCCCCTTCCAAACAGGCCATGGGAAGCAGGGGGACCAGACCTCCAGCCTCGTCCCTGGAGCAAAACCACGTCCTGACAACAGCAAGGAGTGGGTTTGGTAGTATTCCCAGGCTTCACAAAACCCAGGCAGCCCAGGCCCGGGTCTTGCGGTCTGCCTTCAACTCCCTGGGTCTGAGGCTCCTCACACTTCAGATTGTCTTGCAGGGATGCTGAGAACATCAAAAGGAAATATGTAGAAAAGATACTGTGCTCCACAAGACTGGAGAACTTCTTTTCTGTCCTAAAAGGGAGGATATTTGTGCCCAAATAAGGTGCTTTAGGACATGAGCCCGCAGGAAAGGTCAGCCTCTGCTGACAGTCTTCATCCTGAGAATCCAGAGTCTTGGGCAACTGATCCCAGCTGCTGATATCAACCCAGCACAGAGGTTTTTCTCTGGCAGCTGGAAGGAAAGGAAAATGCACTTCTTCCACTTAGAGATCAATCACCCATGAAAACTAGTATTTTTTTTTCCAACTCCGCACTATATATGTTTTTTAAAAATAATATTTTATTTTTTAAAATCACCCTGCAGGCAGGGCGCAGTGACTCACGCCTGTAATCCCAGCACTTTGGGAGGCCAGAAGGGTGGATCATGAGGTCAAGAGATCAAGATCATCCTGGCCACCATGATGAAATCCCGTCTCTACTAAAAATAAAAAAATTATCCAGGTGTGGTGGCACGTGCCTGTAGTCCCAGCTACTAGGGAAGCTGAGGTTGGAGAATCGCTTGAACCCAGGAGGCGGAGGTTGTGGCGAGCCGAAATTACACCACTGCACTCCAGCCTGGTGACAGAGTGAGACTCTGTCTCAAAAAACAAAAACAAAGACAAAAAACCCTTCATTGAGGTACAACTGAAACACAATAGACATTCCAAGCATTACAAGATTAAAGTGTGCAATATGATACATTTTGGCACATGTATTCATACGTGAAACCACTATCACAATCAAGATACTAAATGTACCTGTCACCCCAAAAGTTTCCTCATGCTTATTGGTAATCCCTCCCTCCCTCCTCTCCCTGCCCGCCGCCATCCGAAAACAACCCTTGATTTGCTGTTTCCATAGCTTGAGTTTTCTAGATTTTTGGATATATGGTATCATATAGGATATATATATATATATATATTTTGAGGTGGAGTCTCACTCTGTCACCCATGCTGGAGTGTAGTCTCTGTTCACTGCAACCTCCCCCTCCCAGATTCAAGCCATTCTCTTCCCTCAGCCTCCCAGGTATCTGGGACTACAGGCACATACCACCACACCCAGCTAATTTTTGTATTTTTAGTAGAGATGAGGTTTCATCATGTTGGCCAGGTTGGTCTTGAACTCCTGACCTCAAATGATCTGCCCGCCTTGACCTCCCAAAGTGCTGGGATTATAGGCGGGAGCCACCATGCCCGGCTGGATGTATTCTTTTCTATATGGCTTCTTTTACTTATAATTATTTTGAGACTCACGTATTAATAGTTCCTTTTTATTCCTGAGTATTGCACTGGATGGGTGTGTCACAATTTATCCATTCATCTGTTGATGGACGTTTGTTTCCAGATTTTGGCTATTACAAATAAAGCTGCTATGAAAATTCATGTACAAGTTTTTGCATGGACATGTATTTCCTTTTCTTTTGGATACTTAGGAGTGGAATGGCGGGATCATAAGGTAGATGTATTTTTAATGTTTTAAGAAACTGTCAAAACTGTTTTCCGAAGTGGTGGTGCAATTTTACATCCCCATCAGCAGTGTTTGGGAGTTCTTGTGCTTTACATCTTCAACAGCACATAGCATGGTCAGTTTTTAAAATATTAGCTGTTCTTCTGGGTGTGTAGCTTCTTCTGTGGCTTTAATTTGGCATTTCCTTACTGGCCTATGATGTGAACATCTTTTCATGCCCGTGTTTGCCATCTGTATCTTCTCAAGTCTGTTCAGATTCTTTCCCCATTTCATTATTGAGCTTTGTGAATTGTTTACATATTCTGGATACACGTCCTTTATTAGACTTAGCTTTGCCAACATTTTGTGGTTAGTGGTTTAACAGTGCCTTTGGAAAGCAGTTTATTTGGGTGGTCTAATATATGTTTGGTCTTTCATGGTTCGTACTTTTGGTATTATATCTAAATTTTTGCTTAACCCAAGGTTTAGGGTTATATTTCTAGAAGTTTTATGGTTTTAAGGTTTATGGTCCATTCAGGATTAATTTTTTTGTATGGTGTGAAGTATAGACCCGTTTTGGGGGATTTTTGCATATGGAAATCCAGTTGTTCTGGCACCATTTGTTGAAAATGCTATCTTTTCTTCAGTGCATTACTTTGTGCCTTTGCAACAACTCATTTTATATACTTGTGGGGATTTGTTGTCAGACATTTTTTTTTTTTTTTTTTGAGACAGAGTTTCGCTCTTGTTGCCCAGGCTGGAGTGCAATGGCATGATCTTGGCTCTACAACCTCCACCTCCCAGGTTCAAGCGATTCTCCTGCCTCAGCCTCCTGAGTAGCTGGGATTACAGGCATGCGCCACCATGCCCGGCTAATTTTTCTGTTTTTAGTAGAGATGGGGTTTCACCATGTTGGTCAGGGTGGTCTTGAACTACTCACCCAGTTGATCTGCCCACCTCGGCCTCCCAAAGGGCTGGGATTACAGATGTGAGCCACCGCACCCGGCCTTTTTTTCAGACTCTGTTCCTTTGATCTATTTATTTAACTTGATGAAATATGTTGATGAGTACAGCTTTATAATAATTCTTGAAATCAGGGAGTCTTCTTTTAAAATCTGCTCACTTTTTAAAATACATAAAATACAGTTATAATTTTAATGTCCTTCTTTGCTAATTCTAACATCTGTGTAGTTTTGGATCTCTTGATTATTCTCATGTGGCATGCTTTCCTGCATCTTTGCATGCCTAGTAATCTTTGACTGGATGCCAGATGTCATGAATTTTACTGTTGGAGGGTACTGGACATTTTTATATTCCTACAAATCTTTTTGAATCTTGTTCTCAGATACATTTAATTGGTCTGGAAAAACAGTTTGATGCTTTAATGTGTTGTTTTTATGACTTGCTAGGCAGGTCCAGTGCTCACTCTTGGGCTAATTATTCCTCATTTACGAGACAAGACCTTCCTGGATATTCGTATTAATCATGCCTTTTGTTTTGTGTTTTATGATGCTTTGACATCTTGGGCCTTGTTAATCCTGGAGGCTGCTCCTCCCAGGGTTAGCTAATTCCTAGAGATAGCAAACTTGCCTGGCAGTGTGCTTTCATATACAAATCAACTGGTCCAACGTCCATAGCCCCAGCTACCTCTTTTATCTAATTCTCACATACTAAGCCAGTATTTCCTCTGCCCTGAATCATCTTGGGGCAAGGTACTTGATGGGAGGCCACCTATAAGCCAACTGAAAATTATTCAGACTATCCAATCCTAAACTTGCCCAAACTTGTCTACTCTGCCTCACTCATTCCTTCATGAGAAAGCCACAATAAGGCTGGACGCAGTGGCTCACGCATGTAATCCCAGCACTTTGGGAGGCAGACGCAAGCAGATCAAGACCATCCTGGCTAACATGGTGAAACCCGATCTCTACTAAAAATACAATTAGCCAGGCATGGTGGCACGCGCCTGTAGTCCCAGCTACTTAGGAGGCTGAGGGAGGAGAATGGCTTGAAGCCGGGAGGCGGAGGTTGCAGTGAGTTGAGATTGTGCCACTGCACTTCAACCTCGGCAACAGATAGAGACTCCGTCTCAAAAAGGAAAAAATAAAAAAAAAGAAAGGAAGAAAAAAGAAAACCACAATAAAGGCTTTGGGTTTTGCTCCACCATCCATTGGTTCTTCTGTCTCCTGACTCAGGCTGGTATTTTCCCATATGGTACTGTGAACCTCGTATCCTGGGAACTGAGTTTTTTGTCTGACTGGTATGAAAAGGTATTATTACTCAGCTCAGCATGATGCCAAGCACTGTTCCAATTCTTTCTTATTGGGTCTTCCCCAGCCTGTTAACGTCCTCGCATTCGTGTGCTGATCAGGATTCCGGTGAATATTCAAAATGGACCCACTGCAGATCTCCTGAGTTCTCCATGCGACTCTCTTCTCTGGTATTGTCCTGTAACTCTAGCTGCCTTGGTGGCTTTTCATTCCTCAACACAGGCAGGCTGGTAGGTCAGCGTCAGTCCCCTTCTTTGTGCCACTGCTTGGAGACTCTTGGAATGCAGTGAGCTGGAGCAACTGTACAACTCCCTTTATTTATTTCATTCCTCAGGGATTATTCTTTATCAATGTCTGATGCCTTGAAAACCACTGTTTCATATTATTTTGTGCGTGTTTTTTTCAGGTACAATGATAAATCAATTACTTTCATCTTAGCTAGTTGCAAAAAACTCCTGTATGCTTTATTTTTTGTTTTTTTAAGGTTATGGTTCTGCTAGTGTAGAAGCTGGGATAGTATCAGTCAATCAAGTGAGTCCACACCCTCCCTTGTAGAGATAACCAACCAGACTGGAAGAGGTAGTCCCGGTGGCACTCAGGACCAGAATTTATGTTAAATACTGTCTAGTTACCTTTCTATGACATCATCCTTTAGTCTTTATCTTCTTTAAATCTAAGTTGTTTTTTTTTTTTTTTTTCTGAGACAGAGTCTTGCTCTGTTGCTCAGACTGGAGTGCAGTGGTGCAATCTCAGTTCACTGCAACCTCCGCCTCCCAGGTTCAAGCAATTCTCCTGCCTCAGCCTCCCCAGTAGCTGAAATTACAGGCATGTGCCACCACACTGGGCTAATTTTTGTATTTTTAGTAGAGATGGGATTTTGCCATGTTTGCCAGGCTGGCCTTGAACTCCTGACTTCAGGTGATCTGCCCACCTTGGCATCCCAAAGTGCTGGGATTATGGGCATGAGCCACCATGCCCAGCCCTACTCTTCGTTTTAAAGTAATATATTTTCAAAGAAAAAGAGCAAAAACTTGCTTAAACATTTGTATTTCCACATGACCTGACTTCCCCAATCTTGGCAAAAAAGTTGGAAGCTTGTTCTCCAGAGGCGGTTAAAAGGTTTCTGAACTAGGAGCCCTCCCAGAGACCTGGAGGATGAACTCAATGTGGACATACTAGAATGCTGAAACTCCCAGCTCTCTTCCCCAACATAACTCTAATCCAGCAGCTCATAGTAAAACCTCCTGATATGAGATCAAAAGTTTCTCTCAGAGAACCCGCCCAGCCCAGAGCAAGGTCCTGGAAGTATGGACACAGGATATTTCCCCAAAGAAGCTGAATTAGATCACCTTACAAACACTTATTCTTTTTAATACTCCACTCTTAAATATAAGCAAGATTACCAATGCTTGCGAGGCAGCTAAAGAAAATCTGTAACATGAAAGATTAAACTGAAGAACAGAAAGCAAAAAGACATATATTGTAGATGAAAGCTTCTACAGAGCATATTAATATTTTCAAAAATAAGATGTTGCATGAAGGAACAAGGTACTGTATCTATATATCTACATACATAAAGGAACAATCAACTTGGAGTAATCTTCCATAAAGATCAAAAGACAAGAAAACTGGAGTGGGGACACACAGGGAGGAGAGGTAGGTCTGGGTCCACCATCCAAATAACAGAAATTCCAGAAAGAAAAACGACAGACAACCTAAGGAAGAAAATCACTGACGAAGAATTCAACAAAGTTTCCCAGAAATTAAGGACAAAAATCCACTCGAAAAGGGGTCTGGCACGGAAAGACCTTCACCACGGCAGGTATTAATTAATACATCATTGTGAAATTTTGGAACAGTGGTGACAGAAGGGAAAGAAAACCCAGTCACATAGAAAAGATCCGGACTCAAAATCACTTCAGACTTCTCTACAGCAATGCTAGAAGGCAAAGTAACCATACCTTCAAAATTCTGAAGGAAACTAATTCCAACATAGAACTTCATACCCAATCAAATGAAGTGCGAGCACATTTTTAGACATGAAGGTACTCCCCCAAAATAAGGACCTAAAAGGTTATACAGAAAACAGAGATTCAACAGAGAAGCAGTGCGGGGAGTGTCCAGGGTGACAGCGACACACCAGGCACAGGAGGAAACCAGTCCGGATCGGGGTGGGTCAAGAATAATAACTGATAAATGAAGTGTCATGACCTTTAGATAAGATTGGGGTTGAATTAGTGACAAATAGAAAACTAAGCAAATAAAAATGCAAGAGGATTCCTTTCAGGGAGAAGTTCCACAGTAACCTAGTCTATATGACACCATCATATTTTTAAAAAGTTTAACCACATCTTAATAATTTAACACTGAATATGATCTAACCAGAATTACAGTATCAGGGAGATGGGTGAGAGGAAGTATATCCCTCTGGTGAGCAGGAGGAAGAGAGAGGATTCAAAAGATAATGCCAGTTGTGTGCAGTGGCTCACACCTATAATTCCCAGCACTTTGGTGGGAGGCTGAGGCGGGCAGATGGCTTCAGCCATGAGTTCAAGACCAGCCTGAGCAACATAGCAAAATCCTGTCTCTCCAAAAAATACAAAAATTAGCTGGGCAGAGTGGTACATGTTAGTATTTCTAGCTACTTGGGATGCTGAGGTGAGAGAAACACCTGAGCCTAGGAAAGTTGAGGCTGTAGCAAGCCATGATTGTGCCACTGCACTCCAGCCTGGGGGAGAGTGAGAGTGAGACCATTTTAAAACAAGCAGACAAAAAACCATCAAGGAATAGCCATGAAAACATGTTCATATTGAGACATGGAGGTAAATACAAACAAATCAGCCAAGAGTTGGAAGGACTATGGTAAGGCAAGGACAGTGGGGTAAAGGCAGGGTAGGAGGGCTGTTTTTCATAATCAACCTTACAGAACAACTTGTTTTCAATATACGTCAACTGATTTTTCCCCTAGATGCAGAATATAAAACTGTTCACAAAGCTACATAGTTTAGGTTGACCCCTCTTCACTTTTCAGGATCTAGGTAGGGCTATAGGCAGTTTCCACTGTGTGGAGAATCTGCAAGGCTGGTGCTCCTGCATGGGTCCAGGGTGAACCACATCAAAAGTCGCTTTTCAGATCCAGGATCCAGTTCACTACTATTAAGTGTAATGTGTTATTATTCAAAGTACTGTTTACTGTCAAAGGAAGGCTAGTGCTCCTGGACAGGTCCAGGGTGAACCACATCAAAAGTTGCTTTTCAGATTCAGGATGTAGTTCACTACTATTAAGTGTAATGTGTTATTATTCAAAGTACTGTTTACTGTAAAAGTATGATGAATAAGTAATGGTTATACTAAAACAACATATTCTAATACAGGATCAAAATATGGCTTTGGGTCTACTATGTAAGAATCACTTATCTGGGGCACAAGGGAGTATTGTTTAAAATGCAGATTCCTGGGCCCCACTCCAGGCATTGGCCTTGCATTTTTTGCTTTTTTTTTTTTTTTTTTTTTTGAGACAGAGTCTCTTTTTGTCCAGGTGGGAGTGCAATGATCTGATCTCCACTCACAAACCTATGACTCACAGGTTCAAGCAATTCTCCTGCCTCAGCCTCCTGCTTAGCTGGGATTACAGGCGTGAGCCACCACGTCCAGCTCATTTTTCTATTTTTATTAGAGATGGGGTTTCACCACGTTGTTCAGGCTGGTCTCAAACTCCTGACCTCAGGTGATCCACCTGCCTTGGCTTCCCAAAGTGTTGGGATTACAAGTGTAAGCCACCACGCCTGGCTGCAGTCTTCATTTATAACACGATCCTTAGCTGATGTTGAAAACCACCGCTCTCATTTATGTTTTTTTTTTTTTTTTTTTTTTTGAAACGAAGTCTTGTTCTGTCCCCCAGGCTGGAGTGCAATGGTGTGATCTCTGCTCACTGCAATCTCTGCCTCCTGGGTTCAGGCAATTCTCCTGCCTTAGCCTCCTAAGTAGCTGGGATTACAGGCACCTGCCACCATGCCCAGCTAATTTTTTTTATCTTTAGTAGAGACAGGGTTTCACACCATGTTGGCCAGGACGGTCTCAATATCCTGACCTTGTGATCCACCCACCTTGGCCTCCCAAAGCGCTGGGATTAAAGATGTTGAGCCACCATGCCCAGCCTCTCATTTGTTATATTTATTACCTAGCAGGCTTCAGTAATGTCTGCAAATCAAAGTTACCAGCAGGGAAAAGGGAAAGAAGTCCGGGTAGGGGCCAGGCACAGTGGCTCATGCCTGTAATGCCAGTACTTTGGGAGGTCGAGGTGGGCAGAGCACTTGAGCCCAGGAGTTCAAGATCAACCTGGGCAACAAAGAGACCCCATTTCTATGAAGAAAGTCCATACAGGGTACTGGCGGGTAGCATTGCTTCTATCTGAAATAATTCCATTTATAAAGATTTCGGGCCAGGTGCGGTAGCTCACACCTGTAATCCCAGCACTTTGAGAGGACATGGCAGGTGAATCACCTAAGCTCAGCCAGCCTGACCAATATGGTGAAATCCCATCTCTACTAAAATACAAAAAAATTAGCCAGGAGTGGTGGTGTGCGTCTGTGGTCCCAGCTACTTGAGAGACTGAGGCAGGAAAATTGCTTGAATCTGGGAGGAGGTTGCAGTGAGACAAGATTGCACCACTGCACTCCAGCCTGGAGAAAGAGCAAGACTCCATTTCAAAAAGAAAAAAAAAAAAGCCCCCCAAATTTGCTGGGCACAGTGGCTTACCCTTGTAATCCAAGCCTGAGCACTCTGGGAGGCTGAAGCAAGTGGATCAGTTGAGGTCAGGAATTCAAGACTGGTCAGCATGGTGAAACCCCATCTCCATTAAGATGAATACAAAAATTAGGTGTGGTGGTGTGTGCCTGTATTCCCAGCTACTCAGAGGCTAAGGCAGAACTGCTTAAACCCAGGAGGCAGAGACTGCAGTGAGCTGAGATCACACCACTGCACTCCAGCCTGGGCAACAGAGCGAGACTCTGTCTCAAAAATAAATAAAAATAATTTTTTTTTTTAAGATGGGGTTTCACCATGTTGGTCTGGCTGATCTTGAAACCCTGACCTCAGGTGATCTGCCCACCTTGGCCTCCAAAGTGCTTGGATTATAGACATGAGCCACCACGCCCAGTCAAAAATAGATTAGAAACTCAAGACAAAGTCTTGCTCTTTTGCCCAGGCTGGAGTACAGTGGCAAGGTCATAGCTCACTATGGCCTCAAACTCCCAGGCTCAAGTGATCCTCCCACCTCAGCCTCCCAAGTAGTGAGGACCACAGGTGTGCACCACCGTGCCCAGTTAATCTTTAAATTTTTTGTTAGAGACAGGGTCTCACTATGTCTTGCAGGCTGGTTTTGAACTCCTGACCTCAATTCTCTACCTCAGCCTCCCAGAGTGTTGGAATCAGGCCACTGTGCCCAGCTGCTGGTTACCTGCTCTACACTAAAAACTATGTGGACGTACCAATCAATGCTGAGATGCTCTGATAAGCTCACAGGAATGTGTTTTCCCAAATCACCACAAAACTGCTTGTGTAGCCAGTATAGGAGCCAAGGAAGTTGGCTACTAGGATCCCCTGAGTTACTTTTGTTATTATTGTTTTTGTTGTCGAGACAGAGTCTCGCTCTGTCTCCCAGGCTGGAGTGCAGTGGTGTGATCTTGGCTCACTGCAACCTCCGCCTCCTGGGTTCAAGCGATTCTCCTGCCTCAGCCTCCTGAGTAGCTAGGATTACATGTGCATGCCACCATGCCCAGATACTTGTATTTTTAGTAGAGATAGGGTTTCACACCATATTGGCCAGGCTGGTCTCAAACTCCTGATTTTGTGATCCACCTGCCTCAGCCTCCTAAAGTACTGGGATTACAGGTGTGAGCCACCACACCCAGCCCCTGAATGGCCAGTGTCACCTGTGTTGTTAAAGCTGAGCTGATGACAATTCCACAAATGTTAACAAAGTGCCACACTAAGTGCCTGTGTCTGAAGACAAATGAGACACAATCTGTGTGTTCTCAGAGCTTCTCCAAGGTGAACTTTTCTGGGGCTTAACCAGCAATTGGCCAGGAAAAGCAGCTTCAACTCATCAATAACTGTGCTATTTCAAAGTACTGGCATTCTCCCAGGACACCCCCCAGGGTGTCAAAATTTAGCCAAAGTAAACTCAAATGAACACAAAGTACTTATTTTCTCAAAGGAAAAAAACAAACAAAATAGAACAAAACCGCCCCCCCCCAGATTTATTTAGCTTAACATTTCCCCTGATCTAAAGAGAAAGATGTTAAAATACCTAGAACATATACACAAGCACCTACTCCAATGAACTCAGATAACCTAAAAGAAAAAAGGGCAAAGTTCTGTTCAACGGAGAAAATTATCTTCGCTTCTGGAAGATGTTCCCACGTCCCATTCCACGTCCTCTTCCTCTTGCAGCCACTGAAAGGGAAGAAGAGAAAATATGAGGCCAGGTCAGTGTGGTCACTGAATGCTCAAAGCACAGAGTAGCCAGGGCCCTAGGACACCAGTTAGAAGGGTTCTGAAGGGTTTCCTGGTCCAACACTACCCTAGCCACTGCATTTCCCCCACTATTTTTTGGTTTTGTTTTTTGAGACGCAGCCCCATTCTGTCACCCACGCTGGAGTACAGTGGCGCAATCTCGGCTCACTGCAACCTCCACCTCCCGAGTTCAGGAGATTCTTTTGTCTCAGCCTCCCGAGAGCTGGCACTACACTACACGTACGCACCACAGTGGAGATGGTGTTTCACCATGTTGGTCAGACTGGTCTTGAACTCCTGACCTCATATGATCCGCCTGCCTTGGCCTCCCAAAATGCTAGGATTACAGGTGTGAGCCACCGTGCCTGGCCAACGGCCACTGCATTTCACAGCGGGGATGGAGACACGGACAGGGGCTGGGGACTGGCATTAGAGCAGGAGCTAGTACCACGATCTTGCCTTCCAGTCCTACAGTGCTCTCTACAAGAAGCTGGGAGGTAGCATGCTGAGGGCAAAGAAGGTGGTCTGAGAGCTACAGAAAAGACAAATTCCTGGGGCTGACCTCGGGTGAGCTAAGAAAACATTATAGATGCAGTGAATTCATTTTTTCAATTCTGAAACAAATATAGTTAAGTGTTAACATCTATTATATCTGAGTGAAGGGTAATATTTTTTGTTTTTATCCTGAGAAAATTACTTCAGGCTGAGTGCGGTGGCTCATGTCTGTAATCCCATCACTTTCAGAGGCGAGCAAATCACTTGAGGTCAGCAGTTTGAGATCAGCCTGCCCAACCTGGCTAAACACTGTCTCTACTGAAAACACAAAAATTAGCTGCACGTGGTGGTGTGTGCCTGTAATCCCAGCTACCAGGAGGCCAAGGCAAGAGAAACCACTTGAACCTGGGAGGCAGAGGAGGTTGCAGTGAGCTGAGATCAAGCCACCACACTCTAGCCTGAGCGATGAAGACTCCGTCTCAAAAAAAAAAAAATTATTTCATAGTAGCAAAAACAAAACACTCCTCATATAAACAGTATGATAAAACTGCTGTTTTCCTCTGTAACCCAGGGGTTCTAGGATAGGACAGGCTTTGAAGGACAGGTGAAATATTCTGATGGCTACTAACTGGAGCCTCATCTCTCTGCTAATACAGACCTTGGAGTCGTCCCAAAGAGCAAGAGAAGAGAGCTCACCCACCAGCTGACAGGACCACAGCAAAGGGCTGGGAGGCACAGATGGCTCAGGCAGAAGTCAGTGGGCCTGGGCACACTCACTGCCAAGGGCCTTGCAGTGCACATCCACAAGGTGTATCTTTTGCTAGAGAAGATGGTGACAGTGAGGGTGGCCCTTCCCTGAGGAAGCAGAAAGAGTAGTTCTAGCCATAAAGCCAGAATTTCTGAAAACTCTTCCTTCCCCACGAAAAAAGGTGCAGAGCTTCTGGTTCTACCTTCTCATAGCTGCCTCTTGTCTGGGAAGGGCAAGGAGATTCTCTGATTAGTTTTTTTTTGGCGGGGGGAGGGCATTTCAAAGGATTACACACTATTACATCTTTAAACCTGAGCTTTCATCCATGGTTCCTGGCTCATAACTCCTGCAGACCTTGTTATAGTACTTTGTTATAACATTGGGGCACTTTAGGCCTCAGAAGCAGGACTCAGGAAACAGAATCTCTCTTGAAACTTCTCCTGCCCTCCTTCCACCTGCCCAAGGCAGGACCCTAATCTGATTGTGGGTCACAAGACCTCATTCCAGAGAAGGTCCTGCCCTATGCCCTGGAGGAAGAAATGCTGCAGAGAGGCCAAAAAGAATCTGGACAGGCCTTGTGGGGTTTCCTCACCCAGTTTATTAGTATTAGATTACACCCTTTTGTCTAATTGCATTTCCACATGGTTGTACATCCTTCAATCATGTCTATCCAGCTAAGTCTCTATAAAAAGGCCCAAGATGGCTGGGTGCGGTGGCTCACGCCTGTAATCCAAGCACTTTGGAGGCCAAGGGGGGCAGATCACTTGAGGTTGGGAGTTCAAGACGAGCCTGACCAACATGGTGAAATCCTGTCTTTAAAAAATAAAAATAAATAAATAAATAAGGCCCAAGAGGACAGGGTTAGGGGAGCTTTGGGACAGCTGACCACACGGAGCCCAACAAGGTGAACAAGAACTCATCTATGTGCCGGGAGGAAACTCCATGCAGACAGAAGCTCTTGTGCTTGAGATCCTTCTAGATTTCACCCTATGCATGCATCTCTTCATGTGGCTGTTTATTTGTAGCCTATAAAATATCCTTTGTGGCCAGGCATGGTGGCTCACCTGAGGCCAGGAGTTCGAAACCTGCCTGACCAACATGGAGAAACCCTGTCTCTAAGAATAACACAAAAATAAATAGCCGGGTGTGGTGACGCATGCCTGTAATCCCACCTACTCAGAGGCTGAGGCAGCAGAAGAATCACTTAAACCCAGGAGACAGAGGTTGCAGTGAGCCGAGATCACACCATAGCACTCCAGCCTGGGCAACAAGAGCAAAAAACACCTCCATCTCAAAAAAAAAAAAAAAAGAAAAGAAAAAGAAAAAAAAAAAAAGGAAAAAATCCTTTGTTGTAAATCAGTAAACTTAAGTATGTGATTCCTACTCCAGCAAATTCACTGAACCTAAGGAGGAAGATGTGAGAACCTTGATTTGAAGCCATTCAGACGTTCTGGAGGCCCGTGCTTCTGAATAGTGGGGAATGGAGGGGTAGTCTTGTGGGACCATGCCCTCAACCAGTGGTTTCTCAGGCTATCCCTAAGTAGATAATATCAGATCTGAAAAACACCCAGCTGGTGTCTACTGCAGAACTGACTGCTTGCTTGGTCACACAATTCTTCTTTGCTGATTGCTGTGTTGTGAGAGAGCAGAGGAAAAACACAGTTTGACTTTTTTTCCTATATAAAACATGTATAGCAGCTAAAGATACCAATGGAGAATCCAGTACCTTCCCTGCCTGCAAACCTTTTTTTTTCAACCAACACTAAGACAGTTTCCAAGGGCCGCAAATACTTTGTTATCTAATCTACATGGCAGAACTTCTCAGGAACCTAACCAAGAAGCAAGGCCAGACTAGGGGACTGGGAAGAGGACAGTCCCACCTTTGGAATGTACTAAAGGAAGGCTTTATTTCTGAAAACAGAAGTCCACTGTCAGATCTCCCTAAGTGCATGCTCAGTGTCTAGCCACATTACCCAGTCTCCCTAGGAAATGCTGCCCTCACGCGTCATGAGTCAGCCCATCCGCTCCATGCCGTGACTGCTCAGCAAGATAGACAAGGGCAAGCCATCCCAGACTCTTGTACAGAACTTGCAAAAAAGAAGGGCCTCTCCAGGCATGGTGGTTCATGCTGGTAATCCCAGCACTTTGGGAAGCCGAGGCAGGTGGATCATTTGAGATCAGGAGTTCAAGACCAGCCTGACCAACATGGTGAAACCCCATCTTTACTAAAAATACACACACAAACAAAATTAAATTAAAAATAAAAAATTAGCTGGGCATGGGAGTGCATGCCTATAATCTTAGCTACTTAGAAGGCTGAGGCAGGAGAACTGCTTGAACCTGGGAGGCAGAGGTTGCAGTGGGCTGAGATCAAGCCAGTGCACTACAGCTTGGGTGACAAAGCAAGACTCTGTCTCAAAAAATATATAAAAAATTAAAATAAAAAAAAGGGCCTCCTAGAAATTTATTATAGATTTATCAACTCTTTCACCGAAGACAGGAATACTGTCTTCTTAAGACAATTATTAAGACAGTATTCCTGTCTTCGGTGAAAGAGTTGATAAATCTCCTATAATGAATTCTTTTTCTTTGGATTTTATGTAAGCCCTGTTACTGGGATCAGATGCAGGAAGACAGAGAAGGCCAGGCAAAGCCTCATGGCCTCACAGGATCTCTCTATGCTGCAAGTGAAGGGGTGGCAATGGGTGTAGAAAGAGCAGGGGTCAAGCCCACTTCATTCTAGGCAGTTACAAGGCCCCTTTCTATAAGACACAAAACAAATCTGTATTTTAAAACCTGTGCATGAAGAGCACCTACCTTGGGCCTTGAGAATAGCAGCTTTTCCTCGGCCAGCCCCTGAGCCTTGGTTTTTATTTTTCATGCTCTTTAACATGGGTGCATTCTTCAGCATGTCAGGCAATATCAGAAAGCGAATTTTGCTGCCACGGATGTATACCTGCTCCAGCTGTGCCACTCGGCCATCTCTGTATGTGACTGTGATGTTGGACATCTGGAAGGAAATCACCAGCTAATCAGTTAACAGTCAACAGCACCAGTGGTGGGGAGGGCCTTGACTGTTGGGAGGGTTAAGTCCTGAAAAGCAGACTGACATTGTGATAAAGCTGGTGAATTATTCAGTAATGGTCAGTACTAACTGTGTACACCAGGGACTGCACTGAGCACCTTACCTAAATAGTCCTCGCAACACCTCCAGCGTGGGTATGAGTGTTCCCATTTTTATGGGTTAAAGAAACCAAAGCAGTTATCCAAGGTCAAACAGCTGGAATGCAGGGAACTCCAGATTTGAACCAGCTGGTCTAGCTTCAGAGCCCTAGCTGTGCTGTACAGCCTGCTGAGCAAACATGTGAAGAGCTCTTGAAGGTGCTAGACTCTAACTAAAACAGCTTCAAACTGCTGGTTCAAACTGTGTCTTCCCCTGCATTGTCTGGCAGTCAGATTTCAAAGGCACCACGAAGGTCACGAGTGTATACCAGATGCAGTGCTGACCCTCCAGAATGCATACTCTAGAAGGTGAGACAGAACCCTCTAGCTTGAGTGACTAGGGACTGAGATACGGAGGACACCCAGCATGTACAGGTACCACAGGGCCTGTACAGAGGGCCTGAAATTACTGGAGGGGTATGAGGCAACAAGAAAAAGAGCAAGCACTTGGGCAGAAGCCTACAGGATGCGAGGACCAGAGCAGTCAAATAATGACCCTAGACAGGGCTGTTATTTCAGATAAGGCGTCACTCAAGTTTGTCGACAGAGGAAAGATCAACAGACTTAAGGCAGCACTTAGGAAAGATAAATGTGTCAACATGGATAGACTGCAGGCTGGACAAATGGGGAGGCTAGAGTTGAGACCACCTTAGCATGGGAGGGTGACACCAATCTGCCGGCATCAACCTCAACAAGCACCACATTTACAGAAAAAGTAGCTTTTACTGTATGAACCTTCCGAAGTGAGAGGACTCTAATTTATTCAGAATGGGTCAGCCCATATTGTTGAGAGATGTGCTTGTCTCCCCAGATTTGTCTGGCTAGTTGCCATCTTATACTCATTCTTTTCCTCAAGTGCTAACTGGCCACCCAGCCTCTGCTTGAGCACTCAGTGAGAAAAGAACAACTATGGGCTGGGTGTGGTGGCTCATGTCTATAATATCAACACTTTGAGAGGTCATGGTGGGAGGATCACTTGAGCCCAGGAGCTTGAGACCAGCCTGGGCCACACAGTGAGACTGACTCTACAAAAATTAGCTGAGTGTGGTGGCACGTGCCTGTAGTCCAGCTACTCGGGAGGCTGAGGTGAGCGGATCACTTGGGTCTGGGTGGTCGAGGCTGCAGGGAGCTGTGATGGCGCCACTGCATTCCAGCCTGGGCCACAGAGCAAGATCCTCTCAAAAAGCAAACAAAACTATGCTCTGGGGCCACCCTGCTGTATATGAGCAGTTTCTGGAGGAATGGTTTCTACAGCTTCCACCCACGATCACTGTTTTACCTTCGGGGAAACAGGGCTCCAGTTTTCCATAAATCTTCTGCTCCAGGCTCCCCAGTCCCAGCTCCTTACAACATTTTCATCCACTTCCCAAGTCCTTGCCAATCCTTTACTTCCCCTGAAGAATACCATAACCTCTAGTGCCATAGATGAATGCCAGGTATGGTTAGACTACCCAAGAGAGAGACTAGATACAACTCAGGCTCACCCGAATCTGACTGACAGTTAAAATGTGTTTTGGGGCTGGGCGTGGTGGCTCACGCCTATGATCTCAGCACTTTGGGAGGCCGAGGCCGGGGCGTCACCTGAGGTCAGGAGGTTGAGACCAGCCTGGTGAAACCCCATCTCTACTAAAAATACAAAAATCAGCCAGGAATGGTGGCAGGCGCCTGTAGTCCTAACTACTGGGGAGGCTGAGGCAGGAGAAACACATGAACTGGGGAGGCAGAGGTTGCAGTGAGCAAAGATCATACCACTGCACTCCAGACTGGGCAACAGAGCAAGACTCCGTCTCAAAAAAAAAAAAATTATTGAGTATATAAATAGATGTATGAATTTAAGCATACTTCCACCTCCCCAGCCAAAATCCTATTGCACTGAACTTAGGCTAGATTTAACAACATTTAAGTAATACTTAATCATTCAAAAAATACTGT
>CAUYQU010033161.1:0-28499 GCA_963574635.1 Cheracebus regulus
TTATTTTCATCCCCTATTCCTTCCTGTCTCCATTGTTAAACACAATTATTGGCATAAAAGAGGTTTTTAATACCCATTTTTAGACTGTATTCTAGCCTGGGCAATAAAACAAGAATCCCATTCTCTCTCCCTCTTTCTTTCCCTCTTTCTTTCTCTTTCATTCTTTTTCTTTCTTCTGCTGTTTCTCCTTTTCTCTCTTTTTCTAAAATCTCTTCCTCTTTCATTTTTTCTTTCTTTTGATGTTTCTTCCTTTCTCCTTTTCTTTTTCTAAAATCTCGTCTTTCTCTTTCATTCTTTTATTCTAAAAAAACAAAACAAAACAAAAACAAAACAAAACAAAACAAAAACCAGCACACAAAAACCTAACATGCTTCTCATCTACTGTCACTTCCCACTTCAACCAAGTAGCAGTCCAGCTCTGTGAGCCTGATGACTCCTGAGCTGTCTAGATCAGGCAGGACCACCACTCGTTAGTCTTAAAGCAAAAGGTACTTGCCTGGCTGACTCATTCTAAAAACTTGCTAACAGGAAACTGTATGCTGATTTTTAAACGTTTACTAAAATAAAGTTAGTTTAGTTGCAATGGCCATACTGATAGTTCAAACAATGACCTTTCTCTCACCAGATAATGCCTGAGTTATTAATTAAACTTGACCAAGAATAAAACTAGAGTCTGCTGAACTGAGTGCCCCGGTTTCTCCTGAAGTCTGCCCCATATTGCCTTGAAGAAAGGGATGGCACCCTACCTGAGACACATCTGTGAATTCACTCGTAATGTTTCTAGAACTCACATTGCAAACAAACTTGCTCTTTGTTGTAAGCACTTTACCTTTAGTGTGTTTCCTGGAAGGAAGATGAACTCATCTGCAAAAACATCACGTAGGAAGCGAAAGCAACTGTAGACGTCCTCTGGAAATAAATTCATTATGTAAAATTACAACATTACCCTTTAAACTTTTAAGCGAGTACCAGGAAGTCCTTACTGTCCCAAAATGTAGTATTTCAAAGGCATATTTTATTCATGTAACATGACAAGAATTAAGTCCCCTAAGGGAAGCTAAATTCAATCCAAATCTTACCTACAGAGTGAACTATGGTCTAGCATAGTTTTCTTTTTTTCTTCTTTTGAGATGGAGTCTTGCTCTGCCATCCAGGCTGGAGTGCAATGGCGTGATCTTGGCTCACTGCAACCTACCCTGACCCAGGGGGTCAAGGAATTCTCCTGCCTCAGCCTCCCGAGTAGCTGGGATTACAGATGCCCCTCACCGCAGCTTATTTTTGTATTTTTAGGAGAGACGGGGTTTCACTATGTTGGTCAGGCTGGTCTCGAACGCCTGACCTCGTGATCCACCCACCTTGGCCTCCCAAAGTGCTGGGATTATAGGTGTGAGCCACCGTGTCCAGCCCTAGCACAGTTTTTCAATGACTGAATCTAACTTACAAACAGGCTTCTCCTCAGTCAGTCAGGTAATGAGCGAGACATCACAGTTCTTACAGGCCAGGGCATTTCATTTTTCCCTACCCTATGGCTCCCTAGTGTGGAAAGAAAGGTACTGACTTCTTAATTTCCCTCTATATTCATATTTCCTGCTATCTTTACTATACCTGTAGTACTTTTTCTTAGAATCACTGTGGAGCTTTGAAAAGCCAAAACCAAAACCAAACACCAATGGCTGGCTCATAACCCAGTCCAACTGAAGAACCTGTGGGCTGGCGCCCACTCCCCTAGCAATTCTAACGTGGGGCCTTGGCAGAAACCCCTGGCCTTGACTACAGGCTCCTGTGAGAACTATATGACCCATGCTGTCCTCATTTTTACACTCCTAATGCAACTAGAATGAGACCGTGCAACTCGTGAGCACTCATCTACTGCTGACTGCTCATCTGCCCGCCTGCCTTTGCGGGAACAGGGAGCTGGGACAGCAGAAACAGTGCCGCAGACCAGGAAGTGGGGTAACTGTGCTCAAATGCCTGATCCTTTTCTCAGTAATTATGCAACTTTCTAGGCCTCATTTTCCATATTTATAAAAGGAAAGGTTTAGATTAGATTGTTTCCAGGTCCTAGCAATTCCAAAATTCTAAGCAGGTGAATTTGGGGGAACAAAGCTAACTTTTTCTCAGTGTAGAGGCCTGCTCTTCGCTGGGGTGAGGCTGAACATTACAAGACTTCAAATGTGGCTCCCTAAATGGAATGTAATGGCCAGGCCTCTTTGAAAAGTCAAGATTGCAATTCCTGAAAATTACCTTTCCTGCACCCAGGTGTCATCTGCAACGCTATTGCTACTAAGGATGGACGGACAAAAATGTTGAGCAGCTGGTTCCTATAAGCTGAGCACATGAGGAGAGTGATGTGCTGGAAAATAAGTCCATCAACCACTTCAGAGTCTCTGGAGTCCACTTTCAGAATCACCTGGTCTCTGACAAGGCTGGCGATGTTGGAATGCAGAAGAATGCTGACCTGGACCACTTCTTCAGCAGGTTTATTATCTACATACAAAGACAATTCATTCAAACAAGATGGGTCACTGCTGAGAGTCTTGGGCCTAGTGCGCATTAACACTATTAATAGTAACTTGACAGACACTCATTTTCAAGTGACAGGTTTTAGTGGCTACCAATTAAGGTAATGATACCAAATGTGAAGAAAATTTTAAAAGCACTATTTGATAAATCATAAATCAATTCTTTCTCTCTATCTAAGGACATATAACAATACCTTCTCACCCTAAATTTGTCAGCCATTGTGAAAGGCATATCAGTTTCTACTCTGAAAATTAATGCCACTTCTGTCTATTTCAGGAACCAAAGGAATCCACGGTTTTGTAACAGTAAGTTATATAACTGGAAAGTCACATGCATGTGAATTTAAGAATACGAAGACAAAAAGGCCTATGATTAGTAAATGAATACATTAAAACATACAACACACACACAAACACACACCCCTTGCTTAGGCCCATACCAAGATGATAAAAATATCACTTTGCAGTTTTCCCTAAATTAAAGATAACTAAAGAAGCAGACCCATGACAGTTCTTGGTAGCTTATCACCTGATAGACTGGCCTGCAGACAGCCGCCAGGCAGGTAGAATTACAGAAGCATAGTGAAGAAATGGTGATGTTTAACAAATATTTTCAGCACGGAAAATTATTCTACTATTAACCTGAGCCAGAGAGCTGGCCGGCAGTGGCACACTGCTCAAGTGGGTGGCATGTTCTGCTACTACTTCAAGGCAGGGCCAAGTGAGAGGTATGGCTTCCTCCTGCACTTGAACACATTCATTCTTGACCAACCTGCCTTGTCTCAGCTTGCTCAACTGAATAACATTTTATGTGAAAGGATCATTAAAAAGCTTGAGATAGGAGCATGCTTAAGAATGTGGGGTAATCTGCACAAAAAAGAAAAAAGGAATTGTAGTGATACTGAATAGATACTCTTAGCTATGGATTAATCATGGTCTTTATCCCATCCTGAAAAAGCAAAACACTTTAGAACAACCGGTACCTATGTTTTCATATGTTCCTGGGCCAAACAATGATGGGTCTGAGCCCTTTTAGCTATTTCTCATGACATCCAACACTTGCTACCACGTATCATAACACGTCCTTTGCCTCCTACCAGACCATCATACCACTGAGAACAGATGTCTGATTGGTCTCTCTTGGTGACTGGCATTTTTGTCAATAATTCCTCAACATCTCTTAGCTGTGCCGAGTGCTTCCACTGCTGTGGCTCAGGCACCCTGCATTTGTCATAGGGAAGGAGCAGCCTCCTAACTTGTTTCTGTGCCTCCAGTCTCTTCTGGTGGTGGATGGTGGGGAGGGGCGGAGAAGTCCATCTTTATTTTCTGTCTACACCCCCGCCCCCCAAGTCCAACAATTTAATATCACCGATGAATCCTTGGGGCCCTAGCCTGATATCTTGCATTCCTCATCCCTGCCTTGGTGAGGCTCCTCTCCTTGTCTTCCTGAAGGGTTCAAAGGTTGCTTCTGTGAAGTCTTCCTGAATATGGTCCCTTTCCTCTGCAGTACTCTCAGGAATCCTCTGCAGTAAACTGCAGCACACATGTCGCTCCTTGTCTCTGTTCACTGAACTCTCACAACTTGTTTACATATTACCCACCCACCACCCTCTGCAACCCAGGGGAAACTCCAGGACAGGGATGGCATCTTGTTCATTTTCACATCCCTGGTAGTACCCAGCACTGATGAGGTATTCAGTATTGGGTTGATCAAAGAACAGTAGGTACTTGACTTTAAATAATTATCTGGTCTTGAAAGGACCAAATTTCCTACTGTAGCCTGTATAATTTTTTTTTTTTTTTTTTTGAGACAGAGTCTCGCTCTGTCACCCAGGCTGGAGTGCAGTGGCGTGATCTCTGCTCACTGCAACCTCCACCTCCTGGGTTCAAGCAATTCTCCTGCCTCAGCCTTTTGAGTAGCTGAGACTATAGGTGCCTGCCATCACACCCAGCTAATTTTTGTATTTTTAGTAGAGACGGGGTTTCACCATGTTGGCCAGGCTGGTCTCGAACTCCTGACCTTGTGATCCGCCTGCCTCAGCCTCCCAAGGTGCTGGGATTACAGGCGTGAGCCACCACGCCTGGCCAGCCTGTACAATTTTAAACCAGTAAGATGAAAACAAGCGAACTATTGTCATATACATCCCAAACTCCCAGCATAGTCTTCATAATTCCAAGGAGGCTTTTACACAGTTGTTATTATGAGGGAACTGCATACAAGACCAGCCCTTTAATTCCTACAACTCAGTAAAGCAAATGGGTTGCAAATATAATGCGGTTTAAAGAGGTGAGTGTGGAGGGAAGGAGTTGTGGGATATAAAAAAATTTGTGTCTTAGCTGGGTGCGGTGGCTCACGCCTCTAATCCCAGCACCTCGGGAGGCTGAGGAGGGTGGATCACGAGGTCAGGAGATCGAGACCATCCTGGGCAACATGGTGAAACCCCGTCTCTACTAAAAATGCAAAAATTAGTTGGGCATGGTGGTAAATGCCTGTAATCTCAGCTACTCAGGAGGCTGAGGCAGAGAATTGCTTGAACAGGGGAGTCGAAGGTTTCAGTGAGCTGAGATCGCGCCATTGCACTCCAACCTGGCGACAGACTGAGAGTCTGTCTCACACACAAACACACACACACACACAAAATTTGTGTCTTTTTCTTTTTTTTTTTTTTTTTTAAGAATGGGGTCTCACTATGTTACTGAGGCTGGTCTTGAACTCCTGGGCTGAAGTGATCCTCCCATCTCAGCCTCCCAAGTAGCTGGGATTATACCTGTGTGCCTGGCTAGGATTCCCGTCTTTATTCTCCACTCTGCTAGGTGCCAAGAAAATGGTATTCTGGTCCTCAAGATATTTAGAGTCTCATTGTGGGAAATGACATGTAAACAATTATTCTAAAATAACGTGCTGTGTTCACTGTGTCATATAGTGATAAAAACAGATTTGATGTTCTTCCTCTTCCTGAGCAATCCTTTGCTTAAAGTCCTCTATGTATTTTTCAGGTCCAGGTTATAACTCTTCCAAATTAAGCAAACATTCTCAACACATATGTCCTACCTACATACCGGGCCAAATGAGAAACCCTCCGAATGCCTGGGTTAAGCCTCTCAGCCATAAAGTCTTTTCCACCAGAGCATCCAAGTCCATGGATGGCCGGTTCTGAAGCAGAACAGTAATTATTAAGGTCCAGGGGCTCAGAACCATGTTTTCAATTTGCAGAAGCTGCATTTTGTAAGCAACTTCAGTGACAAAGGCATGCACGTCCTCGGACTGTTTCTGAGGAATGTATCTAAAAGGAAGAGTACAGAGCAACAAATTACAGTTCTGCTATTTAGGCAAATGGGGATGGAAAAAGACTGATCTTTTAGAAGGCTTCTCATACTTTCTGCCAACTGAATTCTCTCAGGTCACATGCAAGTAGTATTCCTTTGCTTTACCATACTGTAATTTGACCATACATTTCTGGGATATGCTCTTGAGAGGTGATAAAAATACTCAAGGGGTCCAGGGTCCTAATATCCCTGGTTCCAGGCAAACAACTTTTGTTGCTTCCTGAATAAGGAAACATCATTCCTTTGAAAATGGATGCCTCCCCCAGTAGACTGAATTACTGTTTTTTCAGAATCCATAGCAAGCTGAACGTATCTCCATTGTGGAACACATTTACCAGATTACATAATAAATATTTTATACTGAATGAGCCATTCAGTTTGCCTGACTTCATGCATGGATTACCAAACTCTGAATGGTAGGATAAGGCCTACTCAGAGCTGGCTGGAGCAGAGATACACACATGACTTAAAAATAGGATGGCTTAATGTGAAAGGTATAGCCAGGAAGGGTGCCCTGTACTAGGTAATAACCGGCCAACCCAATTTGAGATCTAAGAGAGAAAGCCTGTGGCAGGAAAAAACCAACATAAGCTTCTGTGATGACTAATACAGCTGTTGGGAAACGGCTATAGCTACAGATAAGTTACAAATGATGTTGCAGGCACATGAGGCCTGATGGGGCAGATGGCTTGTCTCCCCTACTTGTTCAGGTATATTTCTCTAAATTAAGAAAACTCAAATGTCTGTCTGTGTTCTGTATCCCGAAATAACTTAATATATTTTCTTGCCCATAAAACTATAACCTTCTTGAGACTAAGGACTCATTCTCATTCATTACCATTATGCAATCCTTTCTAGGGTCAAAAATAATACTTAGTACATACTTTGGCTAGCCTACCAATAGCACTTAACAGTTTCTGTACATATCGTTGTTAATAATGGCATTATTTCTTCCCACTTTAGTTCTCCTGAGAAACATGATAATTGTCTGACTTTGCACATTTGACATACATATCTTATAGCTTATCATTTTTTGGGGGCAAACATAATTCTTCTTTAAATGAAGGTTTCCACTGATGAAAAATGAAATGATAGCACTGTTTCTGATCATTTTCTCTGGGATCTTAGGTAAACCAAGAGAAGAGGTCAGTTCCAGAATTGCAACTCACACCTTTGGATTTTAATCCTCATTTCTATGACAGTTATTAAAACACAGGTCACACCTTGGAACCAAGTTATATGAGCTCCGACTCATCCTTCCAGCGGCCAAAGATCGAAGTGACACAGGATCTCCAAAGTACACATGGATGCTTCCAAAATTTTCAGAGAGAATCCTTCTGGCTTTCAACAACCCCTAATAGTATCATAACGGGGGAAGAAGATGAAAAGGGGTAAATTTAGAAACTAGTTGATGTGTCAGTCAGCACATTCTCTAAATTAACCTAAAATCATGCTTAGCTTTCCCTCACGTACAGTTGTAGATTCTTTTGGCTTAGGAACTCCAAGAAGCTCATACACATAAAGAGTTTCTTCCAAGATCTTATCGTAACTGATACTAATTGGGACAAGGTAGGTATCAAAAACTTCCCTTTTAAAAAATGGCTCCATCACAATATTCAGAAGACCTGCAAAACACAGGGAGAACTGCTTCACAACATATTGAAGGGTAGAGCAAACATGAGCACATAAACAGAAAATGCTAAAAGCATACATTATACACTAAGCCGGTAAATATCAACAGTTATACATTCACACTTGAAAAATCTAAATTAAGTGTCAAGTTCTATGCAGCAGCTGATGTCTTTGGGTTTGTATTTTTCCTTTTAATCTGTAGTGACCTACCAAATTTAGGAGTCAATGTCTTGGCAGAGCGACTTCTTGTCCCTTCGAGGAAAAATTCAACAGGAGCATAACCATTCTTTAAAGAGAAAACAAACAAACAGAACACAAAACCCATTGCCTACTCTCAGAATGATAAATGCTTCTTTTGATTCCTTTTCCCAAGCTCCCTCCCCAGCTTCCTGAACAAACACAGCTAACAGGGAAAATTACACAAGAGAGTCACACAGATTAAACACAATGCTGAGGTTATAAACATTTCTTGAGGGGAAGTAAAATAGCTAAGTGTTCTATTCAGAAGTTAAGAGTTTAAATGAGCAAATGTCAGTGAAGAAAATATGGCTTTAGTGTACTTGGGAATTATTTGCATTTACCCGCAACATAGTTTTTACATATTCAGAGAATACAGCCCAGTAGAGTTTATTGCCACCAAAGGTACGCCGCATGAAAAAGGCACCCGACATTCGTAGCAGCTCACCAACCATTTTCATTCCCAGGAAGTCTAAAAAATAAAGAGGGGTTAATATTTATTTGCAGATCTTGAAACCCTCTATAAAGATCAAAACATAAACATTCTTATTTTTCATTTATATTTTATTATTTTATTTTATGAGACAGGGTCTCACTATGTTGGCCAGGCTGGTCTAAAACTCCTGGCCTTAAGCAGTCCTCCCGCCTCGGCCTGCCAAAGTACTGGGATTACAGGCATAAGCCACTGTGCCTAGCCTAAACTCAAACATTATTAAGAAAGATTTCATGAATGTAAGATACCCCTATGATATTATTATACTTTGAGATTAAAATGCATAAGAGATATCTAGTAGAATGATAGAAAAGAGGGAATTCTGTGGGCCAGGTGCTCACTGGGAGGTTACCTTGTGCCTCTCCATGCACCGCTGAATTTACAAGTAGGCCAGCTAGAGACTAGGGACAATAGCAGAGCAACAGGACAATGCCATGATGCCAATTTCTTTAGTCAGCCATGTTGCTGACCAGACAATAGACCAATCTGTGCCCTACATGCTCTGGACAGGCAGGCCAAACTAACTCTCATCTTTTTCCTATCGGGTAAAAATATCAACCTACTTTTATTGGAACGGATTAAAGAAGGCAAATCTTATAAGAAATGAAGATTGCTAACAACAGTTTTAAAATAGTCTTCTCTTCATTTCCTCTAATTTTCAAACAACTTCCTCACAAGTTTGTTCAGATGAAAATGCTTTTAAAGTGCTTAAGTTCTTGGCAGTTTTAACCTTGTCATTAACTACGTTTATTAACAAAGGTGTATACTTGAATCCCGGCTTTCCTGGCTACTCTAAAAGGGAGTGGATAAATAATTTATATTTCTTAGCAATCCTACTTTTAGGAATCGATCTTATAGGAATAAAAACACTAATATAAAAATGTTATGACATTGTTCATAACAGCAAAACTACTAAATTATGAAATATCCACATTGACAAATATTATATAGCTATTAAAAATGTTATACATGAAGTTTGACCCTTAACTTGCACCATATGCAAAAATTAACTCAAAAAAACCAAAGACCTAATAATGTAAGACCTGAAACCATAAAACTCTTAGGAGAAAACATAAGGGAAGAGCTTCATGATCTTGGATTTGGCAATGATTTCTTAGATCTGATACCAAAAGCACAGGGAACAAAAGAAACAAATAGGTCAGTTGGACTATATCAAAATTAAAAACTTCCATGCATCAAAGAACACAATCAACAGAGTGAAAAGGTAACCCATGAAATGGAAGACAATATTTGCAAATCATCTGATAAGGGGTAAATCTCCAGAATGTATAAATAATTCCTACAACAAAAAAACTCCAAACAATCTAATTAAAAAATAGGCAATGGACTTGCATAGACATTTCTCCAAAGATACACAAATGGCCAATCAGCACACAAAAAGATGCTCAGCATCACTAATCAAACCTACAATGATTGACTTGTAGTTCACACTCATTAGAATTATTCTAAAAAATATCAGAAAATAACAGGTGTTGATAAGGGTGTGGAAAAACTGGAACTCTTGTGCACTGTTGATGGGAATGTAAAATGGTACAGCTGCTACAGAAAACAGTACGGTAGTTCCTCAAAAAATGAAAAAAAAAATTAGCACAAGGTCCAGCAATTCTATACATACCATTTTTGGTATGTATGTAAAAAAAATGGAAAGCAGGGTCTCTAGCAGATGTGTTTCCAACTTTAAAAAGGAAGGAAATTTGGATACATGCTGCAACACGGATGAACGTCGAGGGCATTCTGTTAAGTGAAATATGCTAGTCACAAAAGGACAAGTACTGTATGATTCCACTTACATAAAATATCTAGAGTAGTTAACTTCATAGTGAGAGAAAGTAGAATGCTGATTGCCCAGAGTCAGGGGGAGGGTGGAATGGGGAGTGTGTTTAATGGGTACCACTTCAGTTTTGCAAGATGAAGAGTTCTGGAGATGGATGGTGTTGATGGCTGCACAAGAATGTAAATGAATTTAATGCCACTGAACTTTATTTTTGAAGATGATTTAGATGATAAATTTTACATTATGCATATTTTATCACAATTAAAAATAAACTTAAAAAAGTTAGATCTATTTATTGCCTAGAGAGAGAGCCATTAATATATTATCAAATTAAAAAAGCAAAAGTCAGGTAATACCTGTTAGTACAGTCTCATTTTTCAAGCTTATACCAAAGAACCCTGTGTGCATGAACTCTTGTAGATGTCTATTCAGGCACAGTAAAGCACACGACAATGGACAAAACCCAAGCTATTCAGTGCTATGACTGGAAGAAAGGAGGAGAGGCTATTTTCATCATCATCTTCAAATACCTCAGTACTGCCAGAATATGCCAGTGAACTTGTTAAAAAAAAATAGAAAAACAATACATACCCATTCCTGCTGCTATAACTGGCACAGGCAAATCATAGTTGTACAGAAGAAAAGACAACATCAGGAAGTCAATGTAACTTCGATGACTAGGCAGCAGAACAACAGGATGCTCCTGGATGGCTCGTTGTAGCTTGAAAGTAAACATTACATTTTGAATAATTTCAGTTGTCACGTTATCAAATCACATCTCAAATCAGAAAACGAAAGAGTTAAGTCTATGTATAGAGGGAATACCAATCCTCTTTTTCTGACTTCCTACCGTACACACAAACGATTTGCTCTGATAAGGTAAAAGTACTGTTTCTAGTTAAACAATTTCACATAATGAAAGATTATTAAAAATGTAAATTCTTATGGATCAGAATAATGATAACAGTGATGATCGCTGACATGTATTAGTTGGGCACTATATTAGCATCATTTTATATACCAGTTATCTTACATGCTTTGTTTAATACCACATATTTAACAAGGTCTAAGTCTCAGCTTCCTTGTTTGTAAAACAGTCACGCATCCAAAAAATGGTGAATGGAACCCAAGTCAATCTGACTTAAAGAGCCAACTGTTAACCGCTATATTGAATCGGTTGGTTGCAGTTAGAGAAAACAAAGGTCTCTTGGAGAGATTTTTAAAAAATCTACAAATTCATAGGACAAAGTGAGAAGAATGGTATGTGCTATGTGCTAGAGTCACTGCCAGGGAGAATGGGTGCCATGTAGCAGGGAGGGATAATTTGAGTTTCCAAATATAATCCTCAGGCCATTAACCTCAAGATTCATTGGTATCCATGGTTATCTGTTATTTTGAAATCTAAATATAACAAAGGCCAGGTAGTCTGTAATCACTTAAGACATGGCCTACCAACACTCCTTGGTCTCAAACACTGTAACATTCTCTGACAGATTCAGGGCGTAAGTCAACAATCTTGAAAACAGGAGGAAGAAGAAATATTTGACAGGAAGGTAAATGACTGAATTAAAACAAAATATTAAAAGGCATGAGGAGGAAGGCAAACGAAGTTAAGAGCTTTCCTAGGAGAAAAAAAGGAATAAAAAACACAAATAAGTAAAAATAATCTTTGTAGGGATTATTTTCCCTTCACGAAATTAGAAAGATCATTATTTGGCAATCATTAACATAATAACTAATGCAGGCAAAAACCATCAGTGGGTGCAAAAGAGTGGGGGAAAGTATGATGCAAAATAGGATATTTTGCCATTCTCAAAGTGTCTTTTCACAAGATACTCATTAGTTATAGAGGAAAAAAATAATACCTTCAAGCACAGAAACCTGGCCATTAGAATCTTAACCAACGGATGGAAGCGAAACGTCTCTAATAATGAAACCAACAAGGACCACGTGCTGCTGCTATGCTGCACTGAGAAGAATGCGTGGCTTCTGGAGTATTCCTAGCAAAGGTACACAGCCCGAGCCTAATATTGAGATGCCATCACTCAAATTCAAATCAAGGATACTTCAAAATAATTAGCCTGTTTTATTCTCTTAATTATTTTAGATTAAAAGAGTCTCACATGGAAGAGGGTAAAGAAAACAGTGGAACACTTTCTAGGATTTCTAGTGTGACACATGATCTAGAATTTTCTTTAGCTAGACAGGATATGATTGGGACAATCAGTGAAATATGAGTCAGGTGTGTATTACTCGTATTGTATCAATGTTAATTTCCTTATTTTGATAATTATACTATAAGACAATTACCTTAATTATAGGAAAAACACACCACAGTATTAGGAAAGGATAAAGGAAATTCTGTAAGGGAATCTAGGTGAAGCATATACAGAAATTCTCTGTATTTCCTTTGTAACTTTACTGAATATCATTAAGTTAGTCTGTAAGTCTTACTTGACTAAGTTGATCTGAAGCCTGTAGGTCTGCAGTCAAAAGGAAATAAAAAACAAAAAACAAAAAACTTCAGAGATGCATACCCTCTTCTGCCTAGACTGGAGGCCTGATGATTAGGCCCTAAGCTTTTTATTGACCAAGTGAGCTGTCCTTGAGTTGACTAAATTGTGAGGGGTTGAAAAAGAGACTGTTTAATTTTAAGAAGAGACTTTTTTTTTTTTTTTTAAACAATCAATACTCACTTTCTGAATACCTTCCTCATTTACACACACTTTCGAGAAAATTTGTTTAAATACTTTGCTCAGAGTGAAGGCAAAAAACCGAATGGCTCCAAGGCGTAGTTTGTGACTCATTTCATCTAAAATCTCACTAACTTCCTCTCGGAGGACATCCACAGATTGAAGGGATTCCTTGGAAAGCTAAAAGGAAAGGAAAAGCAGGAATAATTTCTAAAAAAAAAAAAAAAAAAAATCAGAAAGCTTTACTCAAAAACCAGTATGACTAGTTCCCAATGGATTAATCTTCTATAACTCAAAGTTGGTGTATCTTCTTTTTAATTTAAATTGACGTAATTTCCTAACAGAGTCATAGTAGATAAATGATACTATTTAAACACATTTAAAGGCTAGAAATTAAAAGAAAAATGGCTTTCTAGGATAGTATTTTAGAGTGAAGAAAACACTTCACCTTTCCATTTGGTTTGTTAATAAGTTTACACCCAAACTCTCTAAAATAAGTTGCTGCCCATGATCTAGTGTCGTAGCACACAGTGACTTCTCTCAGTATATTGCTGCAGCACTCTACCAGCTTGCTATCACAAGGTAATATACAAGATTACACTGAAATTACTGACTCAGATTACATCAGATCCTTCAGTCACGGGGATTAACTATCAAAGGACAATTAGTGAAATAAAGGATCTCACAATGGAACTTATTTTATTCACATAGCCTTCTAGATCTTTTGTAAAGAAAACAAAACGTTTGCTCTGTGCTAGAACTGTCAAGGGCCTGGAGATGAACAAGTCAGTTTCTATCCTTGAGGAAGCCTGATTTGCCCATTTTCCTTGTCCCCTAAACAAGCACTTTGAAATGAAGGCTGTATGATAAGTAATCCTTATGCTTCCTAAAGGGGAGTGCTTTACTTTAGGATGGAACTCAGAAGCTCAAAGGCCGGGGTGTTCGTACCCCAATTACATGTAGTGAAGAAGTATCTTATATCCTTTTTTCCCATTTAGGTGAAATTCACACATTATAAAATTAATCATTTTAAAGTGAACAGTTCAGTGGTATTTTGTACATTTACAAATGCTGTGCAACCACCATCTCTATCTTGCTGCATATCCTACCTTTTTGGGGGCTCAGTTCAACAGGGCTAAGAGTGAGGAACTAGGATAACTCTTTCCTTTACCTGTGTTCCTTTGTTTTATTCAGAGGTTACCTGAAACAGTGACCGTACCAAAAAAAAAATTTGAAAATATGGTCAGAAGAGAACTCATACTGAATATGAATGGACTGAAGTCTAAATGAACTGCTGAGGAAGTAAAGACGGTGGCCACAGAATAATGGAAAAGTTTGAATGAGAAGTAGAGGAAGGATATGAATTAAAGCAAATATGTCTTCCTGAGATGCAAAAGTCCTGGACCTGTTTTTGTTTTTTTATTAATTAGCATTCCACTTTTTAAAAATTGTGTTAAAATACACATAACATAAAATATACCATATTAACCATTTTTAAGTATACAGCTCAGTGGTGTTAAAGCCTTGGACCTGTTTATAGACCAAATACAAGAAGTCCCCTGAGGGAAAGGCTGAAGACAGAAGGAAAGTAGTCGATGCATGCCAGAGTCTCAGAAGAGGCTGGACTGGATGGCTTCCAGATCACAGGGGTGTGGCTAGTTGTGACCAGGAGAGAAGGCGCCTGTCTCTGAGACCGGACTAAAAGGGGCAGATGGAAGAAGGGATCCCGAGGCTGCAGAATGTGGATCTACGTTACTCACTCACTCCCAGGAGCAGTCAGACACCTGGTTAAAGGAACAGAGAAGGTGAGCTGGCAGATTCCAGGCTGCTTTTTTTCCTGGTCAGTCTGGAAGGAAAGATTGGGGCAAAGGAGAATTAAGGATGTTGGTAAAACAGTTACTCAGATAATCCTAACAACAGCTGGATAGGAAGAAAGAGCAGAGGGCAGAACTGGGAAAATGGAAGAATCAGGGGACTGGTAAGAAGAATGAATTTCAGGAAACACAACCATGAAAGGAAGTCTAACTGTAAAACTATGGAAATAGTTCAAGCCAGAGATGGTAGAGAGCCAAACAAGTGTAATGAGAGGTGCTAAAGAGAAGGGAAGGGCAGGGTTATGTTCAGTTTTGTTTTGGGCAACAGAATGGGTGGTGGGGCCATCCCTGAAATAGAGACTACAGCTCAGGGATGGAAGGCAGTAGAGTACAGGGGCTAAGAATTAGTTAGCTATACAGATTCTGAGGTGTTTGTGGGACATACAGATTAGATATCCAGCAAAGAATTGGACAGTTGGAGATAAAAGTCTACACCCCAATAATCTAGGCACAGCTAGAGCTATTGACTGGGTACCACCAAGCTATAGATGGAAACTGAAATAATAAGAATGATGGATAAAATGGATGAAGGAGACAACAGGAGGGAGGTAAGAAGCGTGAGGGTTCAACTCTAAGAACACTTACGGGGCAGACAGAAGAACTTATGAAAGAGACCAATGAGGAACATCTAATGTGAGATGTCACAGAAGTCAAGGTAACATGATCTTGAAGAAGAGAGTGTCTAAATAACATGAAGATGAAGGGTTCCTTGGAAATCCATGGAAGACACCACATGTAGCCCACTCTTCTGAGAAGCAGAATAAGTAGGGAAAGAGGGAAATGAGGCAGAATACGTGGCCAAGGGAGGACTTTTCCCTAGATGGAAAATCTTCATGCCGGCTTGAGCCAGTGGAAAGGGCTGACGGGTAGGAAAGATAAGACCCTTGGGAATTAGAATGGAATGAACAGATCAACAACACAAGTGAACAGGCTGTGTTGAAAGAAATGCTTTCTCCATGACTGAGCAGAGTAGAGGATGACATGACCTCCTATCTGTGCAATTATGACATTTCATAGAAACCTAATATAAGACTTAATAGATGAGCAATAGTCTTATAACTCTTTGTCTCATTTTTCCAACTCTTCAGTCTGTTCTCTATATTATAAATTGAGCCATCTCTTAAATGCAATAGCAATCACCTCTTTCCTTGGCTAAGATCCCTTCAATGGCTACTATTGCATTCTGTGAGATAAAGGCAGACTGAGTTAGAGAGGTAGCAGCAGAGGTGGAAATACACAAACAGGAAGAGACATTTAGGAGAGAAAATCAGCAGTCTTAGTGACTGATGGCATATGAAAGAAAAGCAAGAAGTTGAAGATGGCATCCAGATTTGTGGTGGTTTGGGCAATTAGTACATGGAGGGGCCATTCCTGGAGATGAGGAAAACTGGGTGGGGGTAGGAGGTAATATATCTAGACAGCCGGTTCAGGGGTAGGAGTGGGAGGGGTAAAGAGCTTGACTTAGACATCTTGGAATTTGAGGTGCTTTGCAAATTCCAAGTGGATATTCTAGTAGACATATAAAAACAGATACATGAAACTCAAGAGAGCAGGGCTGAAGGATTGTGTTATTATTTATTACAATAGGGAGATGTCAGCATAAGGAAGGTATTTAAAATTCTGGCAATTAATAAAACTGCCAAGTGACTGGGTAGAAAAAAACCAGAAGCTGGAATAAAATCCTGACGAATTCTATCATTTAAAGAGACAGGCAAAGGAAAAGCCCATAAAAGCAAGTGAGGAGGCCAGGCGCGGTAGGTCATGCCTGTAATCTCAGCACTTTGGGAGGCCGAGGTGGGCAGATCACCAGAGGTCAGGAGTTTGAGACCAGCCTGACCAACATGGAGAAACCCCGTCTCTACTAAAAATACAAAATTAGCCAGGCATGGTGGCACATGCCTGTAATCCCAGCTACTCGGGAGGCTGAGGTAGAATTGCTTGAACCCAGGAGGCAGAGGCTGCTGTGAGCCAAGATCGCTCCATTGTACTCCAGCCTGGGCAACAACAACGAAACTCCGTCTCAAAAAAAAAAAAAAAAAAAAAGCAAGTGAGGAATGATTAAAAAGATATGGGGCTTAGAATAAAGGTATGGTGCCATGGAAAGAAAGGAGAAAGAGCAAGAGCCCAAGGCAATAGCAGCTTTGAAACAGGTAGAATTTACCCATAACAAAGTCATTCACAACCTCAGAAAGAGCCATTGCAGTGGATGAGAACCCAGATTCCAGCAAGTTGAACAGTAAATGAAGGGTGAGGAAGTGTGATGGTAAGCACTGACAACACGGGCAATTTTGAGCCAGGTACAGTGGGTCACACCTGTAATAACAGCACTTTAGGAGGCTGAGGCAGGAAGATCACTTGAGGCCAGGAGTTCGAGACCAGCCTGGACAACATAGCTAGATCCTGTCTCTACAAAAAATTTTTAAAAACAACAAAAAAGCTGGGCATGGTGGCACATGTCTATGGTCCAAGCCACTCATGAGGCTGGGGAAGGAAGATTGCTTGAGCCCAGGAGTTCAAGGTTACAGTGAGCTATGATCACACCACTGTACTCCAGCCTGGTTGACAGAGAGATCCTGTCTCTAAAGAATAAAATAAAACAAAAAAACCCCCCATCAATTTCTTAAAAGAGGAGGAGAGAGGTAAAGGTGGGGGAAGAAAGAGATGGGCAGTAACTAGAGAAGGCACGGGGTGAAAGGATGTAGGTCTATTTAAGCTGGCAGAGAAGTAAACATGCTAAATGCTGATTGGAAAAGAGCTAATACAGAAGTAACTGAAGAAATACAAAGGGATAGTCAGGAGAGGCAAAGGTCCTGAGGATGAAGGAGAGGGTGGAATTCAGAACAAAGGAATACAGTAGGGATTAAACTCAAACAGGAGAAGGGGTTCCTTCTATTTTAACAGCAGAAAATAATGAGTACTGGATGCAGGTAAATTGGTAGATTTGATCACAGGAAGTTGAGAGAGCACTCATGATGGTTTAAATTTTCTTTGTGGCTGGGCGAGGTGGCTCACGCCTGTAATCCCAGTGCTTTGGGAGGCCGAGGTGGGCAGATTACCTGAAGTCAGGAGTTTGAGACCAGCCTGGCCAACATGGTGAGACCCCATCTCTACTAAAAATACATAAATAAGCCAGGTGCAGTGGCAAGTGCCTGTAATCCCAGCTACTTGGGAGGCTGAGGCAGGAGAATCGCTTGAATCTGGGAGGTGGAGGTTGCTGTGAACCAAGATCGTACCACTGCACTCCAGCCTGGGTGACAGAGGGGGACTCTGTCTCAGAAAGAAAAATTACTTTTTTTCTTCACAGGAAGAAAAACCGTCTGCTGCAAGTAAGAGGAAGGGGCAGGGTTGGAAGTTCAAGGAGAGTGGGGCTGCTAAAACTGTCATTTTGGAGAATGAAACACAGTTCACTAGGGAAACAGAATTACTGGGGAATGTGGAAGGCCCCGTTGTGCTGCCTAATCATGAATTTGTATGATTCCAATCTATCTAGTTTATGTGATTTTTCTCAGCAGCACAGCCAAGTCAGAGAAACACTGGCCTGAATAAGATCTAAGCACTGGCCTGAATAAGATCTTTTAAATCAGTAACACTTAACCTGGGTGTGCATTAGAACAATTTGAAGATCTTTAAAAAAAAGCAGAACAAAGACAGAGAGATATCTGGGTCCTATCCCAGACCGGTTAAATCAGAATCTCTGTAGATGGGACTATGGCCTCATTTTTAAAAATTCACAAATTCAACAAATATGGATTGAATGTCTTCTATGTTCTAGGCACTGGGAATACAGCAATGGAAAAAAGAGATAAGAATTCTTGCCTTCATGGAGTTTAGCTTCTAGTAGATAATAATAGTAACTTTTTACCAAAGTTCTCCAAGTGATTCTTGAAGGAAGAACTGTTGTTGTCAGCATCTAATTGATAAGAAAATTTGACTTCACTTATGAAATAGGCCCAACCTGATAAATGATAGCTTCTGGAGGACATGTAAGGCGAATCAAGACAAAGGATTAGGCCCACAGGTTATATGTGCAAACTGAGAAAACAGAGAGCAGAGATAAAAATTTTTCCCAAGGCCACAAACCTGATTAAACTCCAGTTAAAAGTGAAAAAAGCAAAGCTCTACAGGTCAGTCTTAGAGCATGAGAGGGAAATTTAAAGCCTGACAACTGTCTTTCCTCTTCACTACTTAGAAACCAGAGCAGATTCCAAGAGGTCAGAGAGGAAGCTGCAAAACAGATATGGTATAACCTGAAATCTGGGGCAATATCCCTGAAGACAAAACTGAAGATATCTCTACTAAAAACCAGAGTAACAGGCAAGGTCAGGGAGAGGCCTCAAACATGAACGGAGTCAGTTCTGTATTCGGGGAAGATGAGAGTGAGCCACAGTCTCCATGAATAAAGAGGCAGGGCTAAATATTAACATTCTTTGGTAACCAACATCAAGCAAGAATACTGCAATTCTGAATTTTGTAAGGAACTCTCCTTACAAAAACACACTAGTTGTATGCATGCTTGTTTTAAGACATTTATAGAGGACCAAAAATGAAAAAAAAAATAAAATAAAAAGGAGAGAGTATATTCCTTAGAGGAGTTTCTTAAGAAAGAGGAATATTTTTTCTTCTGACCAGGAAGAAAATGGTATGGAGTACAGGAGACTGCTGTTGGCAAAAATGAGGCCAGTCAATCCACGCCACACTCCCAAAGCTGTGAATGAGAGGATGTGGGCAGGACCAAGCCCCAGGCCAGCAATAGCTGCAATGCATCCATGTACCCATCTGTGGGGCTATGACCACATGAGCACCTGGGTGATATGACATGGAGGGCTAGCAGTCAGGAAGATCTAATCCTGCCCGCCAAATACCTTCATTTTGATGTCTTCAAATCACACAGCTATAACAGAACTGAAGTTTCCCTCCCAAACTGGTTCCCTCTTAAGTTCCCTATTTCAGTGAATGGCTTTATCATTCTTCATTCTTTCTTTTCCTTCCATTCCTACACTCAACTGGTCATAAAGTAGACCCCACCTCTCAAATCCCTTGAATCTGTCCATTTCTCTGTTTCTGCAACCATTCCCCAGTCTAGGCAACTATGACTTACAAAGGGATTATTGCGAGAGCATTGCAAGCAGACTTCCTGTCTGCTTGAATGGCGTTTCAAAAACATCACCTGATCATGTTGCACTCTATCTTGAAACCTTTCAACATCTTTGTACCGTACTACTAGGATAAAATCCAATCCAGCGTGGTTTACAAAGTCCTTCATGACATGACCCTTCTTATCTTTCCAGGCTCATTTCTGTTTATCACCTCTTCTTTGCTCTTTGGTCTGGTCGTACCAAACTAGTTTCAGTACAGTGAAAGTATACTTTTTGCAAAAGTTCTATAGGTGATTCTAAGGAGAAGCCAGTGTTGAGACACCCACTGTTGTTGGCATCTAATTGATGAGAAAACTTGAATGCACTTAATGGAATAGGCTCAACCTATCTCCTATCAGATAAAACTGATAGCTTCTCCAAGAGAAAAGTACAAGTCTTTTTTTGGCTTTGGTCCTTAAAATAAGCCAGTGGCTCCCAAACTTTGCTATACTTTGGAATCACCTGGGCTTCTTTAAAAACACTGATATTCCCTTCCTTGACAATTTTATTTAATTGGCATGGGGGTGATATGGGGATTTTGAAAAGCTCCCTGGGTAATGCTAATGTGGAGGTTTGAAAACCACAGAAGTAAATTATTTGTTTGGCTTGAATATTCTTTCCCCACTTTACCTGCAAAATCTCTAATTATCTTTTTGGTCTCATTACAAAAAACCACTTCCTTGACTCCCTACACCAAATTAGTTGCCCCTATAATTAATTAGCGCCCTTGCACACTGGGCTCCCACTAGCATGTCTCCTATCACATTTCACTATATGCCTAGGTGACATGCTCTGCTCAACTGCTCACTGTTAAACCTCCAGTTTAATGTCTAGCAAAAGGCTAACACACATGGGTATGATAAGTATTTGATAAATGTGATGAATACAGCTCCGCCTAAAAGCATATACTAAAGACAGCAAAATAATAATAGAATCAAGAACTTGCTGACCATGAACAAATCTGGCCATGGTTGAAGAGGGAATCACTTACCTGTTTAATGACATAATGAATCTCTTCAGAATTGAGAACACTACATTTAATATCAATTGGTTTACATGGAGTAATTCCCTTATAGACAAGAGGTGTGTAGCATTTCATTGCAAATTTCAAGTCACTGACATGCCTCCTCTCTTCTAAAATATCTTCAAATTCATCCCACTTTTTGAGCTCCTTCTGTGGATAAGGCAAGAAAGTAATGAGCACATACTGTAAAATAATCAGGACAGATTAAAGACCACATTGGTAAGGTTTCATCTTTGACAAAATTTTTCTCTATGACATGAACAGGGGCAGAGTGTTCTAATGTTAGATTTTCATATAGTAAGAAAAAGAGATGTAAAGAAAATTAGGATCAATAAACTGATACTGAGTTATAATACTTTATTATATCTGATTGCTATAATTGCCAGTACCTCTTTGAGAAATTTAAGGAAGACAGCAAAGATGAGATAAGCCCTTGAGTAATCTGATCAACTTTATATGATTTCATCTGCCACACTGACAAACTTGTTTCATTTGCTTCTACTTAGCTTTAAAAATCACATTATAGCTGTGTACCTCATACTGGCCAAAAAAAAAAAAAAAAAAGAGAGAGAGAGAGAGAGAAAGAAAAATCATATTAAAACATACATTTGAAACCCAAATTATATAAAATAAAACCATATGAGTGCAAACAAAAGGAAAAATCACTCAAGAAACAGGCACTCCCATAAAAGGTACTACTGAGTAGTATACTGCTGTGACAACTTTCTTTTCTTCTTCTTTTAGAGACAAGAGCTTGTTCTCTTGCTCAGGCTGGAGTACAGCGACATCATTTTAGCTCACTATAGCCTTAAACTCCTAAAGCAATCCTCCCTCCTGCCTCAGCCTCCCAAGTAGCTATGATTACAAGTGCACACTACCAAGCCCAGCTAATTCTTAATTTTTCTGCAGAGATAGAGCCACACTTGTAATTCCAGCACTTTGAGAGGCTGATGCAGGAGGACTGCTTGAAATCAGGCATTCAAGACCAGCCTCGGCAACACAGCCAAGACCCATCTCTACAAAATAAAATAATAATAATAATAGTAATAAAGAAGTACAGTCTTGTTCTGTTGTCCAGGTTGGTCTCAAACTCCTGGCTCAAGTGATCCTCCTCCTTTGCCCTCCCAAAGTGCTGGGATTACAGGTAAGAGCTACTGTGCCTGGCCTGAGACAAGTTTTTTATTTCTTATTCAGCTCCTGCCATTCAGCTTCTATCCAACCAGCCCGTGAAACTGCTCTTTACAAAGCTACCAATGACTTCTGAATTATTAATTTTTTAGAGTACTTTTCTGATTACAAAAGTAGTAGTAATGATAATAATTACAGCTAACATGTAGCACTGCTTACAGAGTCAGGACACTTGTAATATGTGCTGACACTAAAGTGTTAGGCACCATTCTAAATGCTTTAGAGGCTTAGTGTGAAAACTCTACCAGAGTTCTCCAGATGGAATCATTCATTGTTTCCCTGTCACTTCTTTGCCTACTATCTACATCTATTATGGTATGTATCCCACAACACTGTAATTGTTTGCATGTCTGTCTCCCTACTAAAATACAATTATTTTAAAGATAGTAAAGCTCATTTCCTCTGTGTTTCCAACATCTGGTTGTATCTGGAATATAGCAAAATTGGTCAATAACTGAACTCAATAACTGAAAGACTAAATGTTGAGGTAATAGAAGAAAATACAGAATGTTAACTGAGACCACAATTTGGCATAAGAATATAAATGGAAGCAAATAGCATTTATGAGGAGTTTATAAAAGGGTAGCAGGTAAAACATGCAAACATGAAAATTTTTAGGCCCGTATATAGAGAAGACTATATGAAGGAAAGGTCTTTTCATTGTTGGGAGTTCTCATATAAAGTTACAATCCTTGTAATATATGAAATACTCTTGCTTATAAGGCTGGAAAACCTCAAATCCCACATTTCTCATTAATAAACATATAGTTATATCAGTTTGAGCTCTATAGACTGCAGCCAACTACCATTATATAATTTTAGGGCTTAAAAACAAGAACTTCCCATTTAGTAGTCCTGAGAATGGAAGGAGAAAAGGGTAAGAATCAGCTGAGGACATACATATGTATACAGTCATGCACTGCTTAACAACAGAGATACACTCTGAGAAATGCATTGGTAGGCAATTCTATAGTTGTGCAAACAACATAGTGTATTAACACAAACTCAAATGGTATAGCCTACTACACACCTAGGCTATATGGTATAGTGGTTAGCCTATTGCTCCTAGGCTACAAACCTGTATAGCATGTTACTGTACTGAATGCTGTAAGCAATTGTAACACAATGTAAGTATTTACACATATAAACACAGAAAAAGATGCAGTAAAAAAATACAATATTATAATCTTATGAGACCACCACCATACATTGACTAAAACGTTATGCATCATATGACTCTGTGTGTGTGTGTGTGTGTGTGTGTGTGTGTGTATAAACATATATATAGTTGACCCTTGAACAACACGTTAGAACTGCACAGGTCCACTTATACGAGGATTTTTAAATTTTTAATAGAGACGAGGGTCTCACTGTCTTGCCCAAGCTGGTCTCGAACTCCTGAGCTCAAATTATCTTCCCACCTCAGCCTTCCAAAGTGCTAAATTACAGGTGTGAACCATCATGCCTGGCCTATACGAGAATTTTCTGCTTCTGCCACTACTGAGAGAGCAAATCCAACCTCTCCTATTCCTCCTCCTTCTTCTCAGCCTATTCAATGTGAAATGATGAGGATGAAGTGGATTAATAATGATCCACTTCTACTTGATGAATAGTAAATATATTTTTTCTTCCTTATAATTTTCTTAGTTACATTTTCTTTTCCCTAACATACTTTATTAAGAATACAGTACATAGTACACATAACATATAAAATAAGCATTAATGGATTGCTTATGTTGTCAGCTAGGTCAACAGTAGGTTACTACTAATTAAATTTTCGGGAGAGTCAAAAGTTATTTGTGGATTTTCGACTATGCAAAGGGTTGGTGCCCCTAACTCCCATGTTGTTCAAACGTCAACTGTACATACATAAACACAGATATGTATGGGAGCAAGGGAGTCTTCAGGATAAGAAACCCTAATGGAAAGCAGCAGGCATGTATACTTTGAAAAAGATTGCCAAATATGATCATCTACAATCCTTCCGTGGTTGTTACTTGCAAGGTGGACTTACATCAGGTCCATCTGTCTTAGCATATGACCCCAGGCTCTTCATGACCCCCAACCCCTGCCTCACGACCATTCTTTATCCAGCAGTCCAGCTATGCCAAGACCTGCAGTTCCCTAAATGAATTATGTGTTCCCAGATCTCTATTTAAATTGCTCCCTCTATAGAATAGCATTCATTCTCAAATATTTGAATGTCTATGTGCTTGACACCATGATACGTGCTGAGGAAATAGTGATGATCAAGAGAGAGACAATCTCTTTTATGAATAACAAGGTGGATGATGGTACCAGTTATTGAGAAGGACATTTACAAATGCTCCTTCTACACTGTGTTCACCTGGGAAATATTTAGCCATCAACCAGAGCTTGTGTTCACCTCTTCTGTGTCCTATATTCTGGTTCTCCCCTTTACCTAGATTAAATTGGTCATTCTTTCCTTTCAGTCTTTACTGAACCCTCAATAATTGGATTTTCAAGATGGTCTCTAAAACACTTCATTGAACTTGTATTTGGTGCCTCCCTTATGAGATCATGAACTTCTTATCTGGGTAGATAAAGTGTCTTATACATTTCTGTGCTCCCAGTTTCTAGTAGGAACTCAAGTCATTGTTTGCAGAATGAAAAAATAAATTACAGAATGAAGTCACTTTTTGAACGCTGTTGATGATGGCTCCAAAGTATTCACAGGATAAGACTCAAATCTCCCCATTCTGGCCCTTACCCAGTGCTGAATCCAGTGGCTTTAACTCAGGCTGCACATTAAAGTAACCCAGGGGCACTTCAAAATAAATATTGATATCCAGGTTCCACCTCCAGAGATTTTTGATTAATTTGGCCTCTGAGTGGTACTTAACTGTCAGAATTCTTTTTTAAAATACTCCAAGTGATTCCTAGGTGCAGCTAGGGTTGAGTGTTACTGCTCATTAATTGGCCTTCCCTATACCATGGTTGAGAAGTTTTTACTATCATTAAGTAAGTAAATTTACATAGCTACTCACTCAGGAACATAACACAAAGAAGAACCCAAGTAAGGCTCAGGGGAACTATTTCTTCCCCATCTTACTTAGTAGAGCAGGATTCTCCCTAATGATAGTGAAATAGGCCTTTCTTGTACCTCCTTTTCAACTGCTCTGGAGGATCCATTCATTCAACAGATAGTCACTGAGAGCCCACAGTGTACCACGCACTGTTTTACAGGCTATGAATATCGCATCAACAAGGCAGGCAGGGTCTGTACTGACAGCTTACATGTCCTTATGGAAAGACAGACAACAAATAAGGTAAATCCATTTAGTGATACCACTAGCAGTATGTTGGTCAGTGTTTAACCATTTAACACTTGATATGGGAGAGCTGTGAGTTATAGCATTTGTCAATTTTTGTGGGATAGACATTCCCACCGGGGCAGATTTAAAGCAAGCCATCTGACCCCAACAAACACGAAGCTGGGAAGAAATGGGCAGTAGCACGCAGTTATACAAGATCTTCACCTTCCAGTACAATAAACAAACAACCTCAAGAACACAGATGATAGTATAATAATGAGGAAATGCTAAGTTTTCAGTATTTATTACCTTTGTTTTTTTAACATGATTTAATTATAAATTTATATAATTTATCTTTAATTTTTAATAATGGCTGTGTTTTAAGAATGGGCTCACAAACTTCATGAAAATTTAACAGTCAGCTCTTGCAAGCCAATAGAAGACTGCTGTAGCACACCACTGGAAAGAGAATATAAGGAAAATAAAGCTGGGAGAAGGGCATGGTGGCTTACACCTGTAATCCCAGTAATTTGGGAGGCCAAGGCAAGAGGATCAATTGCTTGAGACCAGAAGTTTGAGACCAGGTTAGCAAGACAGTGAGGCCCTGACTCTACATAAAAAAAAAAAAAAAAAATCAGTCAGGTGTGGTGATATGCACCTATAGTCCTAGCTACTAGGAGGCTGAGGAGGAAGGATCACTTGAGCTCAGGAGTTCGAGGTCACAGTGAGCTATAATTGTGCCACTGCACTCCACACTGGGTGACAGTGAGATCCCGGCTCTAAAAATAATTAATTAAAAAGCCAAAACTAAAAAGAAAAAAAAAAAGAAAGAAAATTGGGCAACTAATGAGGAAAATGAAGAAGAGTGACTGGAGACCTGCTTTAGATTCAATGGTTGTGGAAGGCCTCTCTGAGGAAATGATATTTAAGTTGAGACCTCAATAATACAAAGAACCAGCAATGAAAACTTCTGGGAAAACATAGCATGCCACACAGAAGGGACTATGAGCATTCTGAGGAACGAGCATCCTTGCTGTCTGAGAAACAGAAGGCCAGAGTGGCTAAAGCCCAGTGAACAGGAAGATTAGTAAGTCAGAGCAACAGCAGTTAAGAGATCATGTACAGTCCTGTCAGACACTGTAAGGCATCTGGATCTTTCACTGGGACTTTAACAGGAAGTCAACATCTGGGTTATGGCACATCAGTGGTTATCCATCCTCAGTCTTCTTTTCATTCTAGGGTCTCACTGAAAGTTTCAGGCTCACTGATGGCTTCAGATACAACCTACTTGCTGATGACTGCCAAATCTGTATATTTAGGCCAGACCCCCTCTCTTGCTCTGGCACCGTATTTCTAACTCTACTTGGATCTCTCCCAAACACCATGGGATGTATCTGGCCCAGAACATGATAATCCACAAGTTAAAAATCATTACATTTATCTCTTACATCACAAACTGAGTACACCCCAAACTGAATTCTATTCTATTACCCTGACTAAACCTGCTCCTCCATATTTCCTATCAGTGAAAGGCATCATCATCCACCCAGTTGCCAAATCATAGAAACCCAATAGTACACTTCACATAAGGCGCTTTTCCTTAGCCACCACAAATGTTTCCAAAGGCAGATGATTTACTGTCCTAAATATCACACAAATTCATCAAGTTCCCTTCTTCCCCAGCTCACTATTACTGCCTTACTTCAGGCTTCATTACTTCTCTGGATGACTGCAATAGCATTCTAACTGATCTCCACTTTTATGCATCAGATTCATTCCCCAACTCAATTCTCTTCCTACAGTCTCTACTTAAGCAAAACAGGCTGCCTACACAGATAACCACATCAGAAACCTAATCGTCTTCTCAGACTTTCAAAAATACAAATGTACTTTGGGAGGCCAAGGCAGGTGGATCACTTGAGACCAGGAGTTTGAGACTAGCCTGGCCAACATGGTGAAACCCTGTCACTACTAAAAATACAAAAATTAGCTGGGTGTGGAGAGGGCGTGTACCTAAAATCCAAGCTACTTGGGAGGCTGAGGCAGGAGAACTGCTTGAATCCGGGAGACAGAGGTTGCAGTGAACCAAGATTGAGCCACTGCTCCCCAGCCTGGCAACACAGCAAGACAGAAAGAAAGAGAAAGAAAGAGAAAGAGAGAGAGAGATCCAAGATGGCCGATTAGCAACAGCTCAGGAATGTAGATCCCAGTGAAAGTGCAGAGAACGAGTGGACGCTGCACTTTCCGACGAATTTTTGTTGCCCACAGATCGGGATATTCCCGGCAGAGGAGCCACACGGGTCACCGGTGTGACTCTTGGCCGGCGCGGCTGTTTTGCCGGTGCCCCAGCGCGGTGCTTCTTGGTGCGGAGTATACAGGATGGACGGGCTCGGCTGGTCCCATCCCCACAAGGAGAACAGCAATTGGAAGCGCTGAGGACGGAGAGTTTCACAGCAAACACAGCGAACCGGGAAGGTCCGGCTTTGTGGGGAACGGGCATCCACCAAAGGAAAACTAAGAAACAGAAAAAACTTCATCACCGGGCGGATAGAGATCCAAGATGGTTGTGTAGCAGCAGCTCAGGCTTGTAGCTCCCAGTGAAAGCACAGACAGTGAGTGGATGCCGCAACTGCAGACGAATTTTTGATGCCCACAAACTGGGACATTCCCGGCGAAGGAGCCACACGGGCCGCCAGCGCGACTCTTTTGGCCGGCGCAGCTGTTTTGCCGGCGCCCCAGCACGGCGCTTCTCGGTGTGGAGTATATGGGACTGGGTGCCCTTTTAGTCAGGCTCGGCTGGTCCCATCCCCACAAGGAAACAGCAATTGGAAACGCTGAGGACTGAGAGCAAGCACAGCTGAACCTGGGAAGGCCCAGCTCTGTGGGGAAGGGGCGTCCGCCAAAGGAAAACTAAGAAACAGAAAACTTCCTAACCAACAAGCTGGATGTCCACTCAGAGACCCAATCTGAAAGTTGGCAATTACAAAGACAACAAGTGGATAAATCCACAAAAATGGGAAGAAACCAGTGCAAAAACGCTGAGAACACCCGAAATCAGAATGCCTCTCCTCCTACAGGGGATCGCAGCTCCTCATCAGCAAGAGAACAAGGCTTGACCGAGGATGAGTGTGATGAACTCACAGAATCAGCCTTCAGAAGGTGGATAATAAGAAACTTCTGTGAGCTAAAAGAACATGTTCTAACCCAATGCAAAGAAACTAAGAACGTTGAAAGAAGATTTAACGAAATGTTAACGAGAATGGACAACTTAGAGAAGAATATAAGTGAATTGATGGAGCTGAAA
>CAUYQU010033164.1:0-29348 GCA_963574635.1 Cheracebus regulus
TTTTCCTCTAGACACTGCTTTAAATATGTCCCAGAGATTCTGGTATGCTGTGTTTTCATTCTTGTTGGTTTCAAAGAACATCTTTATTTCTGCCTTCATTTCATTGTTTATCCAGTCAACACTGAAGAACTAGTTGTTCAGTTTCCATGAAGCTGTGTGGTTCTGAGTGAGTTTCTTAATCCTGAGTTCTAATTTGATTGCACTGTGGTCTGAGAGACTGTTTGTTATGATTTCCGTTCTTTTGCATTTGCTGAGGAGTGATTTACTTCCAATTATGTGATAAGTTTTAGAGTAGGTGTGATGTGGTGCTGAGAAGAATGTATATTCTGAGGATCTGGGGTGGAGATTTCTGTAAATGTCTATTAGGTTTGCTTGGTCCAGATCTGAGTTCAAGTCCTGGATATCCCTGTTAATTTTCTGTCTCGTTGATCTGTCTAATATTGACAGTGGAGTGTTAAAGTCTCCCATTATTATTGTGTGGGAGTCTAAGTCCCTTTGTAGGTGGTTAAGAACTTGCTTTATCTATCCGGGTGCTCCTGTATTGGGTGCGTATATATTTAGGATTGTTAGTTTCTCTTGATGCATTGATCCTTTTACCATTATGTAATGCCCTTCTTTGTCTCTTTTGACCTTTGTTGGTTTAAAGTCTATTTTATCAGAGACTAGGATTGCAACACCTGCTTTTTTTGCTCTCCATTTGCTTGGTAAATCTTCCTCCATCCCTTTATTTTGAGCCTATGTGTATCCCTGCATGTGAGATGGGTTTCCTGGATACAGCACACCGATGAGTTTTGACTTTTTATCCAATTTGCTGGTCTGTGTCTTTTGATTGGAACATTTAGCCCATTTACATCTAAGGGTAATATTGTTCTGTGTGAATTTGATCCTGCCATTTTGATGCTAGCTGGTTGTTTTGTCCTTTAGTTGATGCAGTTTCTTCATTGTGTCGATGCTCTTTACCATTTGGTATGTTTTTGGAGTGGCTAGTGCTGGTTGTTCATTTCTATGTTTAGTTCTTCTTTTAGGAGCTCTTGTAAGGTAGGCCTGGTGGTGATGAAATCGCTCAGTAATTGCTTCTTCATAAAGATTTTATTTCTCCTTCACTTATGAAGCTCAGTTTGGCTGGATATAAAATTCTAGGTTAAAGTTCTTTTCCTTAAGGATGTTGAATATTGACCCCCACTCTCTTCTGGCTTGTATGGTTTCTGCCAAGAGATCTGCTGTGGGTTTGATAGGCTTCCCTTTGTGGGTAACCCATCCTTTCTCTTTGGCTGCCCTTAGCATTTTTTCCTTCATTTCCACCCTGGTGAATCTGAGAATTATGTGCCTTGGCGTTGCTCTTCTTGGCGTTGCAGTGAGCTGAGACTGCACCACTATGCTCCAGCCTGGTAACAGAGCAAGACTCCATCTCAAAAAAAAAAAAAAAAAGTCATTACTATTTATGCAGGATTGAATCTGTATGTAGCCTTAAATAGTATAAACATTTTAACAATATTCATCCTTCAAACTTAGGAGCATAGGATATCTTTTCATTTATTTGTGTCTTATTCAACTTGCTGTGTCAATGTCTTATAGTTTTTATTGTACATATCTTTTATTTGCTTGGTTACATCTATGCTTAGTTATTTATATGCCATCATAAATGTGATTGTTTTATTGGCATGTTTTTCAGCTAGGTTGTTATTTTTGTGTAAAAATGCTACTAGTTTTTTGCATGTTGATTTTTTATCCTGCAAGTTTACTTAATTCATATATTAGTTCTAACCGTGTGTGTGTGTGTGTGTGTGTGTGTGTGTGTGTGTGTGTGTGTGTGTACTCAAGGGTTTTCTACATATAAGATCATGTCATCTGCAAATATAAGTAATTTTTCTTCTTTTTTTCCAATTTGGGTGCCTTTTGTTTCATTTTTTTTTCTTGTCTGATTACTCTTGCTAGTACTTCCAGTACCATGTTGAATAAAAATTGCAAAAGTTAACATCCTTCCCTTGTGTAGGATCTTAGCAAATACCTTTCAGTTTTTCTCCATTTATCATAACATTAGTTGTGAGTTTTTTTTTTAAAATGATCTTTATTATGTTGAGAAACTTTCCTTTAATACCTAAACTGTTGATGACTTTTATCAACACAGAATGTTGAAGTTTGTCAAATGCTTTTTCTGTGTAAAGTGAGATAATTATTTGGTTTTTAGCTTTCATTCTGTTAATAGGATGTACCACATTTATTAATTTGTATATGTTAAACCAAACTTGCATGCTGTGGATAAATTCCACTTAATCATGATATATGACCTTTTTGATATGTAGATAAATTTGTTAATATTTTATTGAGGATGTTTGCATCAACGATTCTCAGAGAAAATGGCCTGTAATTTTCTTTTATTGTGATGTATCTGTCTGGCTTAGATATTAAGGTGATACTTCTCTCATAAAATATGTTTGGAAGTACTCCCTTTAGTTTTATTTTGTGGAAGAGTTTCAGGAGTATTAGTACTAATTCTTCTTTGAATGTTTGGTAGAATTTAGCTATGAAGCCATTTGCTTCTTGGCTTTTCTTTATTGTGAGGTGTTTATACTTCCTTAATCTCTTTATTTGTTCTGTTCAGTCTTCCTACTTCTTCCTGATTCAATCTTGGTAGGTTGTATTTTTCTAGGAATTTATCCATTTCCTCCAGGCTATTTAATTTGTTTATATATAATTGTTCATAATAGTCTTTTGTGATCCTTTTTATTTCGGAGGCAACTGCTTTAATGTATCTACTTTCATTGGTGATTCTATTTATTGTTCTTCATTTATCCTTTGTCTAGCTAGGGGTTGTTGATTTTATTTTTGTTTTAAAAAAACTCAGTTTTATTTGTTTTTCTATGGTATTTCCATTTTCTATTTGATTTATTTCTGTTTTGATCTTTACTATTTCCTTTCTTCTGTAAACTTTGAATTTAGTTTGCTCCTCTTTTTCAAGTCCCTTGAGGTGTAATGTTAGGTTATTTACGTTGAATCTTTCTTCTTCTTGTTTTATTTTGAGACAGGATCTCACTTATTGCCCATGCTGAAGTGCAGTGGCACAGTCTTGGCTCACTGAAACTTCCACTTCTGGGGCTCAAGAAATCCTCTCATCTTAGCCTCTGGAGTAACTGGGACTATAGGCATGCATCACCATGGCCAGCTGACTTTTGTAGTTTTTGTAGACATGAGGTTTTGCCATGGTGCCCAGGCTAATCTTGAACTCCTGGGCTCAAGTTATCCACCTGCCTTGGCCTCCCAAAGTGCTGGGATTACTGGTGTGAGCCACCATACCTAGCCCTTCTTTCTTGTTTTTAATGTAGACATTTTTTACTATACACTTCCCTCTTGGAACTACTTTTGTTGCATCCCATAGGTTTTGTTATGCTGTGTTTTCATTACTTTTGTCTCAAGATACTGTAAAATTTCCTTTGTGATTTCTCGTTCAACCCATTGGTTGTTTCTTTACCCAGTCTTGCCTTCCCTTCCACAGATGTTGATTCTGAAAACACAACCTTTCTATACTCTGATCTCCATCTTAAAGTCTTCTTGGCAAACCAACCTGTGCTTTCTTTTTTCACTCCTTTTCTCCTTTCAGTTACAATCTGACTTTTCTGCTTGTGTTTACAGCAAAACTGAAAAGAATTTTTATACGCATTTTTTTCACATCCTTACCTTCCATTCTCTCTTTTTACACACAATGAGTAGACTTTGTGGCTGCTACTCCATAGAAACTGTACTTGTCAAGGTCACCACAAATTCATCTTGTCAAGCCCCATAATCCTCATGTTAGATTGCCTCTCAGCAACATCTGTCATAAATACTCTTCTTTTTCCTAAGGCTTTACTTGGTTCCTAGGACATCACACTCACCTGGTTTTTCTTTCTTCACTGGCTGTTTCTTCTCAGTGTCTTTTGCTGGGTCACCTTCATCATCCCAATCTTTAAATGCTGGTGAACTCCAGAACTTGATCCTTGACTTTCTTTTCTTAGTTGTCTTCAATTACTCTCTAGATCAAAAGACAGAAAACTTTTCCCATAAAAGACCAGATAGTAAATATGTTAAACTTTAGGGCAATATGGTTTCTGTTACAACTACTTAATTCTGCCATTGTAGTGCAAAAATTGCCATATATAATATACAAAAACAAATGTTTTTATGTTTTAATAAAAACAACCAATGGCCATATTTGGACTCAGGGTTATAGTTTGTAAATCCCTGTTCTACATAATCTCATCTGGTCCCACAACTTTAAATATCATTAGTGACTATCCTAAAATTTAGATTGAGGTAGTTAAGCTGCTACTTGTCATCTCTAAAAAGTAGTATGTATTAAAAGGAAACTTTTGACTTTTATTGATCTATTCCTCAACCTGTTTCTCTTCCAGTGTTTCTTACCAGCAATGTAAGTGGCATTACCATTTATGCCTTATTGATATCACCTCATTACCTTTATCCTCCATTGCCAGCTGGGTTCAAGACATAAAATTCATTCATCTGGATTAGTTCAATAGTATTCAGCAGGGCTTTCTGCTTTCCCTCTAATTTCTCAAGAGTCTAGTCTTTGTAGAATGGCAAAAAGAAATTTCTTTAAAAAAAAGAAAATTAGATTTTAACATCTCCATCCCATTCTGAATAAATCTCAAGCTTCTTACCAAGACCCAGAAAGTCCTAAATGGTCTGGTCTTTCCTCACCTTTGGGGTTTTGTGGTCTGTTTCTTCATGCTCATTTCCTCCCAGCCACACTTGTCTTTTTGCTGTTTTGAGTGTCCAGTTTCTTCTTGCCATGAGGTCTTTGCCAACCCCACTATTTGGAAATATTTCCCCCCCAGTTTCTAACTTGCCTCTTGTCCTTAACTAATTCGGGTTTTTGTTTAAATATCACCTCTTCAGAGAAAGACATTTTTATTCCCTGTCTTAATAGATTTCCTCCATCAGTTACCCACTTACCCTTTACCTGCTTTATCTTTTAAAAATAGTACTTATGAGTACCAAAAACTATCTTGTACATTTATTTCTTTATTTGTTGATTACCTCCCTCTACTACAATAAAGATTTGAGAGGGCAGAGACCATATGTCATTTATTTCTTGCTCTATGCATATAAAAGTATGTTGAATGTAGCAGGAAAACAATAAAAATTTGTTACTGTTTTTCATTTAAACATGATGTATTTACAGCATACATTTTTCTTTGGATCTTCTGAAATGCCATTATCATGCCTGTAAAGGAATAAACATGGTATAAACCCAGAAGTATCCAGTGGAAAAAAAAGAAAAGGAAGGTGTAAGTAAACAGATGAGGCATGTCAACAAAATTTAAGAAGACAGAAAGCAAATGGATTAATGAAAACCACATCATCAGTGGGGTGGAAGCAAAAACCCAAATGACTGAAGGAGCATGAAGATCAGAAGAAACAAGATGACTCATGTCACAAAACTGAGAAAAGGCTCAGGAAAGTCACTTGGTATCTCATAAGGTAGTAATGAGGAGACAGTTGAAGAGAGGAGGATTCATCAAAAGTTAATTTTTTTTTAAGTTTTACAATTCCAGCTATGTTTTCCTGGCTAGAATGCCAAGTGCTGCTCTTCCCCAAACTAGGCCAAAGAATGTGGGAAACTTACTCTTTGGAGAAGTGAAACTAACAATGCTTTTGATGTGGGTACCTAGGACAAAGCTAAGGTTGGGATAAGACATGTATTAAAAATAGGAAACTTAAGCAAAAGTTTACAACCTGAATGGCAAGACTGCTAAGCTTCCTCTTCTACAACTTGACTTCTTTCAAGACAGAAGCTGGTTTATATGCCCAAAGTCAAGGAGAGTGAAAGGTTTTTCTCTCTAAGAAATTGACCAGACTAAAACGGTACAGATATTGGCATTTGAGGGAATCTCCAATAATATGATCAGATATCTGTTTTAGCATCATTCAATGAGGCCCATCAATCAGAAAGTCCCACTCACACAATCTGAAATTCAAATTAATTTTTCACTATCTTAAATCTCATTGATGAATGAATACTGAAGAACTGGCAGATATTTGAGTAAATCCTCTAACATGAAATGCAGAAACTAAAACAAACTGAAAATGGGAGCTCAAAAAATAGAAATTATATAAAGACCAGAAAAAAAAAAAACTAAAAAAAAAGAGAGAAAGCTAAACAAATATAATGTTCTTACAGAAACAAAATAATAAACTGCATTCAAATAAAAACAAACAAAAAGGTAGGCTCTTATGAAAGAAGAGTACTCAGAAAATAAGAACAAGCTTTTGAAAATTAAATATATAATAGCAGAATCAAAATTTAAATAGATGAAATAGAAGAAACATGTGTTAGTTAATTTTATACAGTAATTTAACTGGACCACAGGGTACCCAGATATTTGGTCAGACATTTTTCTGGATGTTTTTGACAGGGTATTTTTGAATGAGATTGACATTTTAATCAGTAGATTAAGCAGGATGCCCTCCATAGCAGGAGTGAGTCTCAACAAATCTATTGAAGGCCTGATTAGCACAAAAAAAACAAAAAACAAAAAACAAAAAAACCCAGAGCCTCCCTTGAGAAGAAGAGTTCTTCAAGAGACTGCTTTCAAACTTCATCTGCAACATCAGCTCTCCCTGGAACTCTGGCTGCCACCTTTGGACTCAAACTGGATCATAAATCCTTGTAAGTCTCAAGCATGCTGTTCCACATTATAGATTTGGAAGATAGATAGAAGGATAGATAGATAGATAGGTAGATAGATAGATAGACACACTCTCATCCTATTGATCCTCTTTCTTTGGAAATCTCTAATTAAGTAAATTTGGGGATACAAAAGAACAACAATATAAAAATACGGAAAATAGGAGGGAATATACATAAAATCAAACCTTTTACACCATAATCTGTTTAATTGTAGTTTCAGAAATAGATGACAGATGAAAGAAAAAAAATCAGAGAAAAATGATAAATCTCTAATGTAAAATAAGTTTTATGTTGAAAGAGTCCACTAGATCTACCACACAATAGATCAGAGACAGCAAATTATGGCAAATAGATTAAATTCAGACAGCCACTTATTCTTCTAAATAAAGTTTTATTGAAACACAGTCATGCCCACTTGTTTAATAATGCCTGCAATTACTTTCACACTACAATGGCAGAGTTGAATAATTGAGATAGAGAACTACAAAGCTTACAATATTTACTCTCTGAGTCCTTCCGAGAAAGCTTTGCTAACTTCTGCAGTAGATCAAAAGATATACATAAGAAAGAACATCACAAACTTTCAGAACCCCAGAAATATAGAGGAAAAACAAAAAGTTATAGGAAGGTGTAATAGGGCATAAAAATATAGGAAAAATGAATATTATTAGAATTTTCCTCTGCATGTGATGCATGTGATATGTTAAAACTTCTAATGGAAAAAGATTTGCAACTTTAATTTCTAAATGAGAATTATCTCTACATGTTAGTTTTTAAATGAAAATAGGTTTAGACAGCTGTGATTTTGAAGAATTTACCTTTTTTTCTTATTTTTTCCAAAAATATTTTGGAGGATACGCTCCAAAAGAAGAGACAGTAAACCAAGAAAAAGGAAAATAAGAACTCAAGAAATATTAGTTCCAATGTAGGAGAAAAGAGGAAATATAAATCTCTAGGACTGTGAAGATGAGAAATCTCAGGATAACAAATGATTAAAAGGCTTAGGGAACAACTAATCCAGGTAGAATCCAGAAGACAGAAAGAAGATGCTGGAAGAGATATATTCAAGTTTTAAGACATTATAACTCATTAAGTAACTGCTTGTTTTGACCACACATTTTTAAATGGAAAAAGCATTATTGAAAGGGGCTCCATTGAAAATAAAGGTGTGATGTTTAATTTTATGTGTCAATATGACTGGGTTGAGTGATGCCCAGATAGCTGGTAAAACATTTGTAGGTGTGTTTGTGAGGATGTGATATGATTGGGCTCTGCATCCCCACCCAAATCACATGTCAAATTGCAATTCCCAGTGCTGAAAGAGGGGCCTGGTGGGAGGTGATTGAATCATGGAGACAAACATTCCCCTTGCTGTTCTCAAGACAATCATCAACACCAATAAAAACAAACAAACAAAAAGTATACCAAAACAGAAATGTGATCACAGGGCAAAAACTAGCGGTTTAGTGTCTTAGTCCATTTATACTGCTGTAACAAAACACCTGAGACTGGGTAATTTATAATAAACAGAACTTTACTTCTCATAGTTCTTTTTTTTTTTAACTTTTATTTTAGGTTCAAGAGTACATGTGCAGGTTTGTTATATAGGTAAACTGCATGCTGTAGGAGTTTGGCATATACATTATTTTGTCATCTAGGTAATAAGAATAGTATCTGATAGATAGTTTTCCAATCATCACCCTGTTCCCATCCTCCACCCTCAAATAGGCCCCCATGTCTTGTTCCCTTCTTTGTGTCCATAGCTACTCAAGGCTTAGCTCCCACTTATAAGTGAGAATATGTGGTGTTTTGTTTTCTGTTCTTAGTTTGCTTAGGATAATGGCTTCCAGTTCCAACATTATCTTGTTCCTTTTAATGGCTGCACCGTATTCCACAGTGTGTATCACATTTTCCTTATCCAGTCTACCACTGATGGACATTTAGGTTGATTCCATGTCTTTGCTGTTGTGAACAGTGCTGTGATGCACATACACATGAATGTGTCTTTATGGTAGAATAATTTATATTCCTTTGGGTATATGTCCAATAATGGGATTGTTGGGTCAAATGGTAGTTTTGTTTTAAGTTCTTTGAGAAATCACCAAATTGTTTTCTACAATGGCTGAACTAATTTATATTCCTGCAAGCAGTGCATAAGCCTTCTCTTTTCTCCACAACCTCACCAGTATCTGTTGTTTTTTGATGTTATAGTAATAGTCATTTTGACTGGTGTAAGATGATATCTCATTGTGGTTTTTGATTTGCATTTCTCAAATGATTTAATCTAGGTATATCCGAGACCTATTAGAGTGGTTTAATTATTTAAACCAGAAACTGTGATATAATTAAACTTATAAGATCATGATTGAAAGATGATGTGTGTTTGCAAAAAATATAAATCTATGTGTTCTGTAAGAACTCAAAAGAAAATGTAACAACAATGAAATAAATTATATATTTTCTAAGAAAAGTTAGGAGAGCTAAAAAGTATGAATCTAAAACTGATAATCCAAGAAACAAAAGGGGATTGTTACTTCTTTTTAAAATGTTTTGGTCTTTTAAAAATATATAATGTGGTACTTTCATAATTAAAAAAAGTTGTTTAAAGAAAAATGGAATAGATCTATCAATCAAATGAGACAATTCTGACTTTCCCTGGACTAGGCTGAATTTGGCCAACTCACTCTCACAATATTTAAAAAGAAGAATTAAATGGTATCCACATTAATTAAATGAATCCAGTGCATAGTAAGTCTTCACAAAAACACAGCTATTCTACTTATTATAAAAAACAAGAGGTAAAATTTGGTTAATATGGTTTAATTTGATTACAAGAATAAATTAGCTTATGAATATTCTGGTTTCATAAAATAATTGCTAGAGTCCAAGAAATGCAATCATTCTTCTGCCAGCTTCAATAAATTGGTGACTAGACTAACTGTAGACACACCTCTTCCCCATTCTCAGTCATTAACTTTCTAGCTATCCATCATTTAATGGGCTGCTAAGAACCCTACAGGAGTTCAGAAAACAATTGCCAACTGACTGTCTTGCTAGGATGAGCTATGGCACCACTAGAGAGAAGGAAGTAAAATTGATTTATAAGAGGCCAACATTTACAAAACACAATTCCATTGGGTTAGTTACAACTATTTAATTTCCCAAATAAAAATAAAAGGCTTACTAAGTAACAAATTATACTTTCAAAGGAGCCAAAAAAAAAAATCTTGCTAGAAGATGATATTGCAATTTTGCTTTATTTTATATCTTTAAAGATTCTGTGTTTTTCTAAGATGCTGTATTCTGCTTCAGAAATATGTCTCTTCTCTGATGGGATGTATTCTTTAATGAATTAAAGCCATTTTTTTTCTTTTCTTCTGGAAGTGGTTGATACCGAATATATTTATGACTCATCAAAACACGATAGCTTGTGACTCTTGCTCACAGAAACCCTTATGTCTGAGAGGCATGTTTTTCCAAATATGGGCATAACTTTTTTTTCTTCTGTTACTGATGAGGCTGACTGTTCATCCTAAGGATCAAAGGCCATGGGCGGCCTTGCTTTTACTCAGGTTTCTAGGTAAGGGGATAAGGAGCAGTGTTTGCATCTCCACCTATGATAAATAAAACTTGCAATTGAGAATCAATTTGTAATCATTTAAAATGTATTACAGACTTACTATGTCTAGATATTGGTAGAAATGAGAATAAAATGGCACAATCTCTGATCTAATGGAGGTACAAGCACATATACACATAATTGAATACCTCTGTGAGAAAGACGATGATAAAGGAAAGCAAAAATTATAATGAAATGTCCAAGATGAGAGTCTAAACAGGCCTGATAGCCTCTCTGAGAAAGGAAGAAGAAAGAGCAAGTGAGAGCTCCCTTGAGAAGTGTCTAGACCAAATAAGGACTGTGGGAGGCACACTGAATATTTACTGTTTCCAAGTAAAAGCTATCAAATAAATACTATTACTTTTATTCCCATTTTTAAAAGGTGCAAACAGATATTTAGAGTGAAATGACTTATCCACAATGGTTACTTCCAAAGCATTAAAGTGCTTTTAGGAAAACAGACATAAAATATCTCACAGCAATCCCCAAGAAAAAGGTCTAACACAAATCCTCTTTGCTGTGACCTGAGTTGTTTCTGAAAATAAATAGATAATTTTTAATTCGGGGCAATATTTTAATTAATGGGAATTAAAATATGAATTCTTATCTGGATTTAACGAAGATTTATTATTATTTACTTAGTGACTGGTTTAAATGCTTGGAAAAATATATATATATATATATGGGCTATTGGGCTAGAGCCTGGAACAATCATCAGATTTTGTTACCTTCATTCCCTTCATTCTATTTCCAATGCAGCAACCATCATTTTTTTATCTATACTTTTGTTACAGCTTCCTTTCCCGTCTTACTTTTAACCTGTTCAGTGTAGCTAGAATGATCCTTTGAAATTCTTTGGTTGCATATGTGAGTTTTAAGAAAGAAAAGTAAATGTATCACTGGTTTCATTCTTTCCAATATCAACAGAATTCAGTGAAAACAAAAAGGAGAAACATGAACCTTATGCTTCTGTCTCTCATTTTTATTTTCCCTTCTTGCACATACATATACATATTATTCCATAATAGAAGGGATTAGACTGTGAATTGATGAGTTCTTCTACTATTCCTAGGACTTTTTTCCCACCACCACTAATTTGTTTTACAAAACTGATAAAGAAAAAAACTAATCTTTTTCAATGAAGATTATAATACAAGGGGAGACAGCATAGAATTTAGACTAATTCCTATAAAAAGAAAAGGTAAAACAAAACTTACAAAGGGAAGGGAATTGAAGAATAACTTTGACAATCTTATCAGATAAAATTATATGTTACCAAATATTTGGCTGAATTTATAAAATGTGAATAATTTTTTTTATGATTTAAGGGAACAAAAATATTTGCAGATATAAGGAACAACAAAAATACAAACAGATAAATACAGCAAGGCAGCAAGCAAGATCAGTAATAAAAGTGAAAAATGTAACAGTCATCTAAACCTGCATTAAAAGCACCATTTTGGGGGAGGAGTCCACCAAGATGGCCAAATAGAAACAGCTCCAGGGCACAGCTCCCAGTGAGAGAGATGCAGAAAGGGAATGATCTCCACATCTCCAAACAAGGTACCAGGTTCATTTCAATGGGTTTAGTTGGACAGTTTAGCCCAAAGAGAGAAAAAATGAGGTGGGGTGAGGCACTGCTTCACCCAGGAACTGCATCTAACCAGAGGATTGGGGGCTTCCGCCTCCGGCACACTGGTCTAGATACTGCCCTTCTCCCATAGCCTCTGCAACCCACAGAGCAGGAGCTGAAAAGCACCTGAATTACCTGCGCAGAGCTGAATAGCAGCCCTGGCCATTGCCACAGATTGTTGGCACTGATCTAGGCAGTTGCATAGCCAGGAGAACCCATAGGACAGAGCTACCAGCTCCCCGGAGAAAGGGGGTGCTAAAAGCAGGGAGACAGGTGATAGGCTAGGTGGGTCCCTCCCCAACAAAGCCCAGCAGGCTGAAGCCCTCTCATTTGAGGGCTTCCCAGCCAGTACATCAGTCACACTCAACCCGGAAGGATCAAGCTCAGTGAGGGGAAGGGCATCTGCCATTACAGAGGCGGGTCTAATCTCCCAGTGTAAACAAAAGACACTGGAAGCAGCTGGACTGAGACTGTAGCAGCCCAGTAGAACCTCTACAGGCAGACAAGGGACAGTCTGCAGGCTCAAGTGGCTCCCTGAGATCAAAGCTAGATAAATCCACAAAGATGGGAAGAAATCAGCACAGAAAGAATGAAACCATCAAAGACCAGAATGCCTCTCCGCCTCCAAGGGATCACAACTCCTCACCAGCAAGGGAAAAAAACAAGATGGAGATTGAAGTTGACAAATTGACAAAAGCTGGCTTCAGAAAGTGGGTAATAACAAGCTTCTCTGAGCTAAAGGAACATGTTCTAACCCAAATGCAAAGAAATTAAAAACCTTGAAAAAGGTTACACAAAATGCTAATGAGAATAACAAGCTTAGAGAAGAACATAAATGACTTGATGAAGCTGAAAAACAGCACAATAACTTTGCAAAGCATACAAAAGTTTCAATAGCTAAATTGATCAAGCAGAAGAAAGAATATCAGAGATTGAAGATCAACTCAATGAAATAAAACAAGAAGGCAAGACTAGAGAAAAAAGAGTAAAAAGAAATGAACAAAACCTCCAAGAAATACAGGATTATGTGAAAAGACCTAATCTACACTTGAATGGTGTACCTGAATATGGTAAGGAAAATGAATCCAAGCTGGAAAACACTCTCCAAGATATTATCTAGGAGAACCTCCCCAACCTAGCAAGGCAGACAAACATTCAAATACAGGAAATACAAAGAACACCACAAAGATATTCCTCAAGAAGAGCAACCCCTTGGCACATAATTGTCAGATTCACCAGGGTTGAAATGAAGGAAAAAATGCTAAAGGCAGCCAGAAAGAAAGGTTGGGTCACCCACAAAGGGAAACCCATCAGACTCACAGCAGATCTCTCCGCAGAAACCCTACAAGCCAGAAGAGAGTGGGGACCAATATTCAAAATCCTTAAAGAAAAGAACTTTCAACCCAGTATCTCATATCCAGCCAAACTAAGCTTCATAAGTGAAGGAGAAATAAAATCCTTTACAGACAAGCATTCTGAGAGATTTTGTCATCACCAGACCTGCCTTGCAAGAGCTTCTGAAGGAAGCACTTAACATGAAAAGGAACAATCAATCAGTACCAGCCACTACAAAAATGTGCCAAATGGTGAAGATCAACAATGCAATGAAGAAACCATGTCAATTAATGGGCAAAAAAAACCAGCCAGTAACTAATGGCAGGATAAAATTCACACATAACAATATTAACTTTAAATGTAAATGGCCTTAATGCCCCAATCAAAAGACAGAGACTGGCAAACTGGATAAAAAAGCAAGACCTATTGTTGTGCTGTTTTCAGGAAACCCATCTCATGTGCAAAGACACACATAGGCTCAAAATAATGGGATGGAAGAAGATTTACCAAGCAAATGGAGAGAAAAAAAAAAGGGGGTTGCAATCCTAGTTTCTGATAAAATGGACTTCAAACCAAAAAAGATCAAAAGAGACAAAAAAAAGGTATTACATAATGGTAAAAGGGTCAGTACAACAAGAAGAGCTAACTATCCTAAATATATATGCACTCAATATAGGAGCACCCAGATACATAAAGCAAGTTTCTTAACCACCTACAAAGAGACTTAGACTCTCACACAGTAAAGGTGGGAGACTTTAACATTCCAGTCTCAATATTAGACAGATCAATGAGACAGAAAATCAACAAGCATATTCAGGACTTGAATGCAGATCTGGACCAAGCAGACCTAATAGACATCTACAAAACTCTCCAACCAAAATCCACAAAATATACATTCTTTTCAGCACCATATTGCACTTACTCTAAAATTGACCACATAATTGGAAGTAAATCACTCCTCAGCAAATGCAAAAGAATAGAAATCATAACAGTCTATTAGACCACAGTGCAATCAAATTAGAACTCAGGATTAAGAAACTCACTAAAAACTGCACAACGACATGGAAACTGAACAACTTGCTCCTGAATGTCAACTGGATAAACAATAAAAGGCAGCAATAAAGATGTTTCTCGAAACCAGTTAGAATGAAGACACAACATACCAGACTCTCTGGGACACATTTAAAGCAGTGTTGAGAGGGAAATTTATAGCAATAAATGACCATATCAGAAGAGAGAAAAGATCTTAAATCAACACCCTATCATCAAAATTGAAAGTGCTAGAGGAGTAAGATCAAAAACACTCAAAAGCTAACAGAAGGCAAGAAATAAATAAGATCAGAGCAGAACTGAAGGAGATAGAGACAAAAATCTCCTCAAAAAATCAATAAAACCAAGAGCTGGTTTTTTGAAAAAAATCAACAAAATAGACAGTCCACTAGCCAGACTAATAAAAAATAAAAGAGAGGAGAATCGAACAGATGCAATAAAAAATGATAAAAAGGATATCACCACCAAAGCCACAGAAATACAAAACATCATCGGAGATTACTACAAACAACTCTATTCACACAAACTAGCAAATCTGGAAGAAATGGATAAATTCCTGGACACCCTCCCAAGACTAAGCCAGTAAGAAGTTGAATCCCTGAAGTTGAGGCAGCAATTAATAGCCTACCAACCAAAAAAAGTCCAGGTCCAGATGGGTTCACAGCTGAATTCTACCAGGTGTACAAAGAGGAGTTGGTACCATTTCTTCTGAAACTATTCCAAACAATACAAAAAGAGGGAATCCTCCCTAACTCATTTTATGACACCAACAACATCCTGAAACCAAAAACTGGCAGAGACTCAACTAAAAAAGAAATCTTCAGGCCAATATCCATAACATCAATGCAAAAATCTTCAATAACTAATGGAACAGAACAGAGGCCTCGGAAGAAACATTACACATCTACAATCATCTGATCTTCGACAAACCTGACAAAAATAAGCAATGGGGAAAGGATTCCCTGTTTAATAAATGGTGTTTGGAAAACTGGCTAGCCATCTGCAGAAAGCTGAAACTGGACTCCTTCCTTATACCCTACACTAAAATTAACTCCAGATGGATTAAAGATTTAAACATTAAACCTAACACCATAAAAATCCTAGAAGAAAACCTAAGCAAAACCATTTAGACACAGGCATAGGCAAGGACTTCATAACTAAAACCCCAAAAACAATGGCAACAAAAGCCAAAATAGACAAATGGGATCTAATTAAACCTAAGAGTTTCTGCACAGCAAAAGAAACAATCATTAGAGTGAGCTGACAACCAATGGAATGGGAAAAGATTTTTGAAAGCTAACCATCTGACAAATGCCTAATATCCAGAATCTACAAAGAACTAAAGCAGGTTTACAAGAAAGAAACAAACCCATTCAAAAGTGGGTGAAAGATATGAATAGACACTGTTCAAAAGAAGACACGTATGAAGCCAACAAGCATATGAAAAAAAGCTCATCATCACTTGTCATCAGAGAAATGCAAATCAAAACCACATTGAGATACCATCTCACACCAGTTAGAATGGTGATCATATAAAAAATCAGGAGACAACAGATGCTGGAGAAAATGTGGAGAAAAAGGAACAACACTGTTGGTGGGAGTGTAAATTAGTTCAACCATTGTGGAAGACAGTGTGGCCATTCTTCAAGGATCTAGAAATAGAAATTCCATTTGACCCAGCAATCCCATTACTGGATATAAACCCAAAGGATTATAAATTGTTCTATTATAAAGACACATACACACATATGTTCATTGCAGCACTGTTTATAATAGCAAAGACATGGAACCAACCCAAATGCCCATCAATGATAGACTGGATAAAGAAAATGTGTCACATATACACCATGGAATACTATGCAACCATAAAAAAGGATGAGTTCATGTTCTTTGTAGGGACGTGGATGAATTTGGAAACCATCATTCTCAGCAAACTGATACAGGAACAGAAAACCAAATTCCACATATTCTCGCTCATAGGCAAGTGTTGAACAATGAGAACACGGGAACACAGGGAGGGGAGCATCATACACTAGGGTCTGTTTGCAGGGGCTAAGGGAGGGTCAGCGGGGGATGGGGAAGTTGGGGAGGGATAACATGGGGAGAAATGCCAGATATAGGTGACGGGTGGATGGAGGCAGCAAACCATCTTGCCATGTATGTACCTATGCAACAATCTTGCATGATCTACAAATGTACCCCAGAACCTATAGCACAATTTAAGAAAAAAGCACCATATTTATTGGTGGAAATAAGATCAGAGCTAGGCACACTTAAGAAAACTGACCTAAAGAAATAAAAAGCAGTTTAAAAACATTAGATAAGAAAATGTTTATGAAGGACAGGCAAAGGAGATAAAATATACATATAATTGGTGTCACTGTGAATGCAATCAGGATGATTGAAATGAAAGAATATGAAAACAAATCAAATATTTGAGTACATCTCTCTTTTGTAGAAAATGTCAGTATATTTCCAATTCTTGGCTTGGTGTGGTGGCTCATGCCTGTAATCCCAGCACTTTGGGAAGCTGAGGTGGGTGGATCACCTGAGGTCAGGAGTTTGAGACCAAGTGGTTTTGTATTTTCAAAATTAGGAGTTTGGCTTTGAGGTGTAGCAATCTATCAATGGTATAGTCATGCTGTACTGTGCCCAGTAGACAATTTTTTCAGCCCTCAGCCTTCCTCAGACCCTTCCATCTTTTGTAGTCTCCAATGTCTGTCATTCCACTTTGTGTGTTCATAAAATGATTTTTGATGAGTCAATAGAAAAATAATTTATTTTAAAATATATGAACATAATATTGGGTAAAAATATTTGGGACCATAAAATCACAGTTCTTAGATGAGGTTCTAGAGCTTCCATAAATGTTTTCCTGTGAAATATTAATTTAGTATTCCTCAAAAAGAAATTCTGTGGTCTAATAAATAGTTTTTTTAGACTGTTACTTTAAAAGGACTTTTCAAGATTCTAAACATCCTGAAATGCAATGTGATTTTCTAAGAGCGGGCTATAATATGTATCATTTCCCAAACTTTTTGGCCTGGAAACATTTTGTTTTTTGCTCAGTGTTCATTAACATCTCTCACAATAAGTGTTCTGAGGAAGTCACATTGGGAATTACTATATTAGAAAATACAGAGAATTGTGCCTATTATTTTTATGAGCAACTATTGGTAACTTCTGCTAAGTTAAAAGAATAACAGAAATTTTGCCAATGTCTTTCCTTTCTCTGATGAAAAATTAATGTATCAGAACAGAAGCCAGTGAGAGTAACAACTTGGTTCATGGTGGTTATTTGAACTTGGAAGTTGTGATGATTGAGTTTGGGTGTAAACTGGACTGGACTAAAGAACACCCAGATAGCTGGTAAATAATTAATTATTCTCAATGCTTCACTAGGCACTAAGCTGGTCCCTTTTCTGCTAAAAGAGAAACCCATGTATTTTGGCATTTGATTAGAATAATTGTGTTGCCTTACATGTGTCTGTGAAGGTGTTTCTGAAGATGATTGATGTTTGAGTTGGCCGACTGAGCAGGAATGAGCTGCCTTCAATGTGGGCAGTCAGATAAGCCAATCAGCTAGAGGCTTGAATGGAAAAAATGGTGAAGAAAGGGTGACATTTTGCTTTCTTTTCCTGCTGTTGGACATCAGAACTCCAGGTTATTTGGCCTTTGGATCCCAGAACTCACATGAGTGGCCACCTGGGCTCTCAAGCCTTCAGTCTTGGACTGAGAGTCATCCCAACGTCATCCTTGGTTCTATAGCTTTCAGATTTGGACTGAGTGACACTACCAGCTTCCCTGTTCTGAGGCATTTGGATTTGGACTGAGCCACACTAGAGGCCTCCTTGTTTCTCTGGCTTGCAGACAGCCTATTGCAGAACTTATTAGTCTTCATAGTGGAGTGAGCTAATTTAGCTCATAAATTCCTTTTCCTTTCTCTCTCTTCCTGTTTGTATTTACACATCTGTCTATCAATCAATCTATCTATCATCTATCTATCTATCTATCTATCTATCTATCTATCTATCTATCTATGTAGATATTCTATCAGTTATTTCTCTCTGAAGAACTCTCACTAAGACAGGAGTCAAATGTCAGCTCTTTGCCTAGTGCTTAGATATTTCTTCTTACGTGAAGTCTTTGTTTCTATAACCATCTCAGTAAGATTATGGTGCATTCTATCATTCATGTTGTTAACACTGATGAAGATATGGCTATGAATCAGCTTTGAACTTACCTAGGACTTTTAGGAGTCTGTGCTCCATGAAGTTAGGATGCTATACAGACTGAGGCAATATTTATAACATTTAATTCTGAAAAATTCCTGTATCCCAGCTATTCTTATTGCCTTGATTCAACTACATATAAGCTCTCCTGTAGACAATTCTCCTTTTGGCTATTCCCTCATTCTTAAATTTGCTGAATAATTTTCTAGACTCAGCTCAGCACCATCCCCTTTGGAGAAACACAGAAGGACAGCGTCTCTCACCTTAGCTAAGGCTCATGACCTCTTGGATATATCTAGGTTCATCTCTACCAAAATTCCTGTGTCCTAGGTACTTAGTTTTGTATTGGTGAATACAAAGATATCCAATCAGATTAATGTGCTTATGCATATTCTTTGAGCAACCACATAAATAGAATTCTAGACCAAATATAACACACTCACACATGTACTTGCCATACTTTATGTCAATATATAAAAATATTACCAAACCTCAATATTTACCAAAAATTTTCCAAAATCTCACTGTTTACTGACAATAGCCCTTACTGTTTACTTACAAATTATCAACTTAAATGTTCATCAATGGTAGATGGGATAAAGGAAATATAATACATATACAGCATGGAATATTATGCAGCCATGAAAAAGAACAAGATCATGTCTTTTGCAGGAGCATGGATAACCTAATGCAGGAACGGAAAATTGAATACTGTATGTTCTCAATTATAAGTGGGAGCTAGATGATGAGAACACATAGACGCATAGAGGGGAACATCAGACACTGGTGGGGCTTATTGGAGGGTGGGAAGAGGGAGTGGATCCTAAAAAATAACAAGTACTAGGCTTAATACCTGAGTGATGAAATAATCTGTACATCAAACACCCAAGTCATGAGTTTACCTATACAACAAATCTGGACATGTACCCCTGAACTTAAAATAGAAGTTGAAAAAAAAAGTTGCACCAACCCTCCAAAATTTACATTTCTTTTTTTTCCTTTTTTGAGATAGAGTCTCGCTCTGTCACCCAGGATGGAGTGCAGTGGTGTGATCTCAGCTCACTGCAACCTCTGCCTCCTGGGTTCAAGCAATTCTCCATCTCAGCCTCCCAAGTAGCTGGGATTACAGGTGCCCGCTACCTTGCCCAGCTAATATTTTTAATTTTTTTAGTAGAGACAGGGTTTCACCATGTTGGTCAGGCTGGTCTCGAATTTCTGACCTCAAGTGATCTGCCTGCCTCAGCCTCCGAAAGTGCTGGATTACAGGCATAAGCCACCATGCCTGGCCAATTCTGCATATTTTTAAGAGAAGTATTTAATCCCCAGGAAATGACAAAGATGATTAAAGGTTTTACATGATACCCTCTGGGGTCTCATTCATTAATTTAGCAGATATTTTTTGCATGCCTACAATATGCCTGACACTGAACTAAGGATATAATGTATAATTATTAAAAACACACACACACACAAGCCTGGTCTTTGTTTCATAAGGGCTTACAATTTAATGGAGGAGAGCAAATTAAACAGGCAGTTACAATACAGCATGTTAAGTGCTAATATAGATGTTAAGACAGATCATTGCAAGAGGGCATGGTTGAGTGTTCCAGTTTTTTTCAATGAGTGGGAGAAGAGTATTTAGGCAAGGTTTTTCAGAGAAGGCAACATCTAATCTGAGATATGAAGAACGAGCAGTTAGCCGAGCAAGTTTAGTCAAGCAAGTACAGGGCTAGAGATGAGGATGAAGGGGAAGGAAAGCCCACTGACAGAAAGGGAGGGGGCTCAAAGAGTATTGCAGTAACCGGGAAAATCACGTATGCAAATATCAAGGATGTGATTTGGTTTTGCGAACCATAAGGGGTGGGGTGGAAGAAGAGCAAATGAAGCTGGGGAGGGCAATGTGAAGGCCACAGCAAAAAGAAAGCTTGGTGCTATTGTGAAATAGAAGAGAATTTGAAATGTTCCCAACAAATAGAAATTATAAATACCCAGGATGATGGATACCCAAAAGACCCTGACTTCATCATTATACATTCTACGCATGTAACAAAATACACATGTACCCTATATAAATATACAAATATATTTTATCAACAAAAAAAGAAAAAGAAAACTTGGTGCAATAGCAAGGTCCTTAATATGAGTATTCTAAGGACCTATTCTAGTATTTTAAAGCAGAAAATCAATGTGATTGCGTTTGCATTTTAGAAATTTCCTCACATCTCTCAAAATGAAAGGTGAATTATGGTTTTCAAAAGAATGACAATAAACAATGGAAGATTTATAAGAGGTGTCTCCTGGGTTCTCTCCAAAGCTGCATGTTTTCTGAGCACTACTTGGTTTTTATCCTCCGGGCAGCTTTTAGTCAGTCCCTTTTGAGTGACCAGGCCCACCCACCAACCTTGGCTTGTGCAGCTGGGTTTGTAGCACGGAAGAGACATAGTCAGACGTCAACAATATATCTCTATTTGTTTCTCCTTTGTAGAAATCAAAACCTTTAAATCATTAGACATGTTGGAGAAGAGAATGTTGGGATGACATTCATAGACAGAAGAAACATGAACTTTTTACTTGGGTAGTGACATAAGCAGCCTCTGTTGGCCTAGAAGAGATTGCATAGAGAAAGAAAGGTGGACATCTGTCTGAATTGAGTGATTGATCCACACAGGGGTCCCGTGGCTAGAAAACAAATGCCTTGGATATTAGTTGGCTCTTATTCAAAAGTGTTAAAGCCCTTTCTGATCCAAGGGAAGCCACATTTCTCCCCAGGTATAGCAATTTCCAATTACTTTAAGAGGAGGAAGAAATAGAGGAAATTTCACAAAATGACAGCCAGGCCCTTTTGGGAGTCTTGTTCTGAATGCTCCTCACCTCTGAGCAACTTGTGTACTGCCCACCCACAGACTCCTTTATGAAGTTCAGCCAGCAGAACCCCCAGCCCCCAGAGGGAAATGGCCTAATTAGAATCACACTTCACACCGCCAAATTGGACATGCTAGTCTCAGCTCCAAGAATGTCTTGGAAAAGTATCTGGAGTTGAGTGAGTCTTTCCCAGAAGGGATTTTTTGTTGTTGTTGTTGTTGCAACAAATGGCAAATTCAGCAGATGGAGAGGAGAGGAATCTTGGTTTGAAATTTCCTGCTGGTCCCTGGCTCACTTCTCTCGCTTTCCTTCTATGCCCGTTTCTTGTCGTATATTAATTGGACTTCCATCTCCTCCTTTTACATGAATGTTGCAAGGATGACAAGATGAAATATTTATCATCAAACACCACATCTGTGTAGCATAGAGATAAAGCATAAGAGAATTAGACACAGCAAAGCTTTTGTCTGATTTCTGACTTTTGAGAGCTGAGCAAGGTACTTCATTATTGAAATCACATTTTCCCTATGTGTGAAATGGGGTTAATAAATGCCCCACACAGGTGTAATGTGATTGACACATTCTGAGTACTAGAGAAATGATTGCTATTATTATTATAATTATCATATTTCTTTGTATTACCAGAGTATTATCAATAGATAATTTGAGGAAGACATTAAAATATTATCAATTATCCTTGAATGTTTTTCCATTAGCTAAATGTTGGACCTAAGAAAAGTAGTTCTGCCTCCATGCGTCTCAATGTTGTCATAAAAAGAGGAATTTTGAATAGCCAATCTGTAAGAACTCTTCTAGCTCTAATGCTCTGCAATTCAGATTAACCAAGATTGACATTCATTGTTCACTTACCCATTTATTCAACAAGAACTTCAATAAAAATTTAATGTTTATTTAGTCCATAGTGTGTACCGTACACTGTATCCAGCAGTGTACATAGATTAACTCAGGAAGTCCTCATAACAATACAATTTATGATTAAAAAATACTTTATCTTCTGTTTCAAAGTTTGCTGAAAGTCTTACTCTCTTCTATTCAATCTATGCTTTTTGGCATAAAGACGATAATTTTAAACAAAGTTCTTAACTGCATAATTAAAGAGAAAATAATAACTAAGATTTATTAAATTGGGTGCCTTTTATGTGCCAGACACTGTGTTCAATTCTTGGCTGGCTGTGTTGGACATATCTTTTGTGCCATATTGGGTTTTCTTAGTGTTAATCCCTCCTAGACTTCAAATGCTGGTAGCACCTCAGCAATTGCAGCAAATCATATCCTTCTTGAAGGGTTATTCACAAGCTTGCCTCTATGGCCATAATGGTTAATTTTATGTGTCAACTTGACTGAGCTAAGGGTTGCACAGATAGCTGGTAAGACATTATTTCTGGGTGTATCATTGAAAATGTTGCATTTGAATTTGTGGACTAAGTAAGGAAGATCATCCTCACCAATGTAGGTGGGCATCATTATAGGTTGAGAGCCTGATATAACAAAAAGGTGGAGAAAGGGTGATTTTCTTCTTGTTTCTTCTCCTAGAACGTCCATTTTCTCACTCCCTTGGACATCATTCCTCTGGTTCTTGGGCCCTTAGACTCCAGACTTAAACTAGTGGGGCCCCCCATCTCAACTCACAACAGATTCTCCAGCCCTCATAGTTAGATTGGGAGCTATACCACTGGGAGAACCCTACCCGTTGTTCTCAGGCTTTTGGACTCAGACTGAATTACCCTGCTGGCTTTCCTGCTTCCCCAGCTAGCAGATGGCAGGAGGTAGGATTTATTGGCTTTCATAATCACGTGAGCCAATTTCCATAACAAACATTATACCTGTATCCATATTTATGTATATATCTATATCATCTATATCTATATCCTATTGGTTATGTTGTTATGTTTCTCTTCTCTATAAACCCTAATACAATGGCCAATAAGATCTGGTTGGGTCTGTCTGACTCCTCTTGAAGCTGACTAGCAGCTTCCCCAGGAGGATCAGTCCTTTGAATTTCTTTGCAAAGCCAAACTCACCAACTACATATCCCGAATTTCAGGTTTTTCTTCCCATTTCCAGATATGGATGAAATGCACAGCATGGAGTGTGGGTTGGGGTGGGAAATTAAGTTTTCTGAGCAACTGTCCAAAGGGATAGATAGGGCAGTCCAGAAATATGGAGTATTAATTATGGATAACAGAAGCCAAAAGAATAAATACTGGCCCATGGAATGCTCTGAGATGTGGATTCTTTATACTACTGCCTAGAGATGGCCCATATGGCCATGTGGGTACACCTCTCATGGTACAGCTGTTTCTCTCTACAGTTCATCATGAAACGGTGAACAGCATAGCAATGTGTTACTTTGAATTTCTGTCCACCTTTCCATGCCTCACTTTCTTTTTCCTCCATTCTTGCTACCCTGGGATTGTATCTGCCAAAAGTCAGCATTTTCACCTGCTTCTTACAGCAAGTTTGTTTTCTGGAGAACCTGGACTAAGACCATACGATATTATATCTACTTCTCACAATAACCCTATGGTACAGGAACTATTTTTAGTCTCAATTTACACAGGAGAAGAAAGGTTTAAAAATATAAAATGAATGGGCCAATATCACAAAGTAAAAGCAAAAGGAAGAATTAATATGTTAACTAAGGGCTGTCTTATTTCGACGCCAACATCCTGAAACATTGATCCTATAGCTGTGGTAAATTAATTTGTAATAAGAACATGCAATCTGTTTATTGAATATTTATTGAATATCTCCTATGAGTCAAATACTCTCTAGGGTGTAGAAAATGAATGGTAAGTAATACAAATACTATCTAGACCTTAAGATACTTTATATTTTTGAACACATGTATTAGGGTAAGCAACATTAGTTGCTATTGGAAATACCACAGTCTCAGTGGTAAGTACAATAAAATTTACTTTTTATTCCAATCACAGTACAATGAGAGTCATCACCAACCTTATAAATTTAATAATGAAATCAAAGATAAGTTCAGGATGGTAAAATAATGTAGACAAGATCCAGACCATTAGAAGGACAGAGAGATATTCTCTAAATTTGAGCTGACTTTCTAAAGAATGAGTAGGAATTGGCCAGGTGAAGTGGATTGGTTAAAGCATTTTTTTTTATTTTTAAAAATTAATTAATTAATTAATTTTTGAGGCACAATCTCACTCTGTCACCTAGGCTGGAGTCCACTGGCACAATCATGGTTCATTACACCCACACTCAAGTGATCCTCCCACCTCAGCTTCCCAAGCAGCTGGGACTACAGGTGTGTACAACCATGAATGGCTAATTTCTTTTTTAAAATTTTTTATAGAGACAGGGTCTCACTATGTTGACCAGGCTAGTCATGAACTCCTGGGATTACAGGTGTGAACCACTGGGTCTTGCCTCTGGCTTCTTTAATTTCTTTTTTAAAAATTGATTTTTAAAGAGCAGTTTTAGATTATAGAAAAATTGAGCATAATGTAGCACATATACACCATGGAATACTATGCAGCCATAAAATGATGAGTTTATGTCCTTTGTAGGGACATGGATGAATCTGGAAACCATAATTCTCAGCAAACTGACACAAGAACAGAAAATCAAATGCCACATGTTCTCACTCATAGGTGGGTGTTGAACAATGAGAACACATGGACATAGGGAGGGGAGCATCACACACTGAGGTCTATAGGGGGAGGCAAGGGAGGGACAGTGGGAAGGGTGGGAGGTCGGGGAGGGATAACATGGGGAGAAATGCCAGATGTAGGTGATGGGAGGATGGAGGCAGTAAAACCACATTGCCATATATGTACCTATGCAACAATCCTGCATGATCTGCACATGTACCCCAGAACCTTAAGTATAATAAAAAAAAATCTTATATACTACTTTCACCTTCTCCATACCTCCACTATCCCCTATTATAAACATCTTGCAATTGTGGGGTACATTTGTTGCAACTGATGAACACATATTGATATATTGTTGCTAACTAAAATACATAGTTCACATTAGGGTTTGTTCTTTGTGTCACAGTGTGCTACTTTAAAAAACCCATGACAGGTAACCTGAATGTTGCCCAGATGTCCGCAGAATTATAAAGTAGTTTATTCTTTTGCAGCTTATCCTGCTTCAGTGTATGCAGTATGCATTGCTGATTTACTCTCCCACTGGACAGCTGTGGTGATGAATTTTTACTACTCAGAATCCATTCATGGCCACCAATTGTTTTGAGAATCAAGTCTCAAATCCTCATCTCTATCTAGTTTTGAAGGAGTTATACTGCTGATAGGCCTCACCCTCAAACTTCTTGGGGACTCTGCAGGTAATAACTGACTAATACAAGGGCACAAAACTGAGTCCTCTTGCCTCATGATAAGTCAACTCTATGGCACCAGTGAAGATTCACCTGGCCTATTGGATAAGATGAAGCTTTGCCTAGTATCTTCCTTTGCTCTATTAACAAAGGTCTTTATGCCTTTTCCACAAAGGAGGGCTTCTACTATTGGGAGATTTTGGGAAGCAAGGGAAATTTCCAGGAAAATACACACACACACACACACACACACAAACATACACACAAAGACAGGCATTTCAATGTACCATAAACACAAAAATGTATGTCACCCAAGCTTTGTGTAGTATCAACCTGTCATCCTGGCAGTGTTCTCCCATTGATATGCCTTTCTGCTCTCCACATTAGAACAGGGACAATCTTTAATTGGCTCCAGACATTATTTCTCATTACTCATAAAATCAGAAATGTAGTCATTATTCATATTTTGTAATCCAAGGCCAAAAACACTGTATTTTGCATATATATACAAAAAAAATTTTTTTTTTGAGCTTACAGCTGAATCTTCTAGTAGCTCCCAGGGACTATGGAGCAATAATTCAAAGTGGCTTAGTAGAGAGATCCGTGGCAGAGGGCCAGTTCTCCCTTCCAATAGTTCAACCCAAGGAGAATGGAAGGAGAAAAATAGAGCACCCTGGAGGCAAGAATGCTTGAAAATCCCCTTCTCGCTTAGTGAGAATGAAAAAGTTCTATTCATGACTTTTACCACCAGGTTTAGGCCTCTGCTGAAAAACAACAAGGAATTTGGAATATCTGCTTAAAATGAGTGTAAATATTTACCCACATATGCTGAAATATTCTTGTGACATTTAGTCTGATGCATACTGCCAGGAGAGAAGGAAGCTCCTGAGCCAAACACAGGAATTTTTTATTTTTAATCTTCCCCGGGAGTAGAGCAAACATTTGCAATGATATAAAATGTATTAAATTCACTAGCCCTGGAATTCATAACTGGTAATGCATTGAGCACTATCGTCTTGTTCAGAACTCCAATGTTTGCAAACTCTACATTTCTTACTCTTCTCATTATTCTTCAAGAACTTGAACAGGATTATTCCTATTATTAACACCATTATAATTAAACAGGCAAAAAAACATATGTACCTGTTTGACTTGATAGTGTAACAATCACAATGCGATTATGAAATGTATGATTCTATTTATGAGTATTTATCACTGGCAAAATATTTTTACATTCATGATCTAGGGCATAGTAGGCACTCAGATGTTTGCTGACTCAATCACTCCCTTACCTTACCATGTGACGGAATCTTTGCTAAGAACTTTACATGCATTTTTTTCATTTAACATGAGGATAGATTAACTACATAGGGAAAGTATGATTTTTCATTTCAGCAGGTGAGAAAACTGAGGTTTAGACTGGACAAATGAGCATGAGGAGAAATGCCAGATATAGGTGATGGGGAGGAAGGCAGCACATCACACTGCCATGTGTGTACCTATGCAACAATCTTGCATGTTCTTCATGTACCCCAAAACCTAAAATGCAATAAAAAAGAGAAAAAATAAGAATAGGCATTTGCATAACAACCATGTGTTACATGCCCACTATGTATAAGACCCCATGCTAGGTGCCGATATTAACTATATGTATATATATACACACACATGCTATCTGCCCATGCCATGGTATTTGTGTAGAGCCCTGAGAGAGGAAGACACATAAGTGGTTAGAAAATAGCACTACTGTGGTAAGGTACAGGGACAGGGCCGCAGAGAATGGGTAACTAATTTACTTGGTGCAGTGCATATGAGGCAAATGGAGGTTGGAAAATAATTAACGAAAGAGGCTGAGATTCATCCTAAGACTGAGAGTTGAGTAGAAGTGTGTGTGGCAGTGGTGAAGACAGAAGCCTGTGTTTATACGGAGCATCTCAGGAGAGTGGATGTCCATACCATGAATTAAAGAAAATGCATAAAGAAAATGCCAAGGACCTGCAGAGGCTTGCTCTGTCTGTAACCAAGGGTAGGTAGTCATGGGGCAGAATGGTGGAAGGAGCTCAGCTGTCAAGTAGGTTCCAAATCATGAATGGCTTTGAATGCCATGCCAAGAAGTTTGGACCCCATAACCAGTAAGTGGCAGAGCCTGGGTCTGAATTCCTTAGGTCTACTTAGTTCTCTCTGCCATTCCCAGTGACACTTTCCGACTCTGTGTGTGCATGCATGTTATGGTTTGGTTGTTTCCCCACACAAAATCTCATCTTGAGTTGCAATTTCCCATAATCCTCATAATCTCCACATGTCAAGGGAGAGACCAGGTGGAGGCAATCGAATCATGGGGGTAGTTTTCCCCATGCTGTTCTCATGAGAGCAAGTTCTCAGGAGATCTGATGGTTTAATAAGTGCTTGGTAGTTTCCGCTGCATTCATTCTCCTTCCTGCCACCTTGTGAAGAAGGTGCTTTGTTTCCCCTTCTTCGATGATTATGTTTTCAGAGGCCTCCGCAGTCATGCTGAACTGTGAGGCAATTAAGCCTCTTTCCTTTATAAATTACCCAGTCACTGGTAGTGCTGTTTAGCAGTGTGAAAACAGACTAATACAATGCCTGTGTGTGGTTGAGTATGTGGCTAGAAATCTACAAGCACACACTATTTCTGCATTTTGAGAGCAGTGACAGAACTGGCGGGGACTGGATATTTATCCAAGGGCAGTATAAATCACAGAAACGTTTCTGTTTCAAACACACTTAGAGGTTTGAACCAGGCTGAGAAAAGTTATATACAGAAAAACTGGTCGACAATTCCAAAGAATAGAAAAATAATGTTTATAATGGGATGAAAACATTTGCAAGTTCCTTGGGGCTACTAAAGTGTTTGGATGTTATGTAAGTTGTAAATTTTTCGTGTAGACATTTACCAGAATTTTAAAATGTATTTATATTTTTAAGCTGATGATGCTTTGGAATATTCCATCAGGTCTGCTGTCCAAACTGAATGATGCTTAGGACAGAGTTAGTAAGAAGTGAAGACTCACATTCATTCTTTCTGCCTAAAACCTGTACCACACTTCACTTAGCTAATTTCCATTTGTTCTTCAGGTCTCAGAGAAGACTGTATTGAATTCTACATCCTAAATAAGTTCTCTACATAGAAACTTAAAAAAAAATATATTCTGTACTTCTATGTCATGTAGCATCACAACTATAATTAAATACTCACATATGTAATTATCTGCATGTTCATACCCATTTCCTTTCCATTCAATATAAGGGCTGGTCATAGGGAATGTCTGGTTCACTGAATAAATGTGTTTTAAACAAATTAATAAAAATTAAACAAAATCAAACAGATCATCATGAGAGCCAATCTGGTGTCTAAATTAGTATCCAGCTGGACACAGTGGCTCATGCCTGTAATCCCAGCACTTTGAGAGGCAGAGGCGGGTGGATCACCTGAAGTCAGGAGTTCAAGACCAGCCTGGCCAACATAGGGATCACTTGTCTACTAAAAATTTAAAAAATTAGCTGAGCATGGTGGTGCACACCTGTAATCCCAGCTACTCGGGAGGCTGAGGCAGGAAAATTGCTTGAACCCAGGAGGC